>CM038229.1:14830358-14899910 GCA_021442155.1 Cymbidium sinense | reverse complement strand
AGGACTAAATTGGGTCAAATAAAAATGTAAACCAAATTGATTGCAACCAATGGCTCAAGTTCATTCCAAATTGATTGTTGAACTTGACTAAAGCCATGATTGGACCCAATTTAACCCAATTGACCTACTTAGCCCAAATTGACCTAAAGGTTCAAGTTGGCCTAAATCAAAACCAAATTCAAATTAATTGAAACCAAAGCCTACAATCATCTTCAATTGGTCAATTAAACCCAAACCAACACCCAACCCAAGCCAATTTGACCAATTTGGTTAATTTGGTCATTTGACTCAAATGAATTCAAATAAGCCAAAATCAAATCTAAGCCAAACTAAACCAAACCAATTGAACAAAAATATCAAAAATGATCATATGAGCTTGACCCAATCCTTGATTTGACCCAATTTGACCAATTGGTCAACTTGACCTAAGCTAACCTAATTTGACCTAAATAAGTCAAATTGAGCTAAACCTAACCAAATCAACTCCAATTGACTTGAAATTTGGGCTTACACGCTTTTGGCTCATTTCAAATTTTCCAAATAAAATCCAATGCCAAATAATCATTCTATCTTTGGGTCAAGGGCATCATATTAGATAAATCACCCATGTAAGTGCTCATTTCCATTCCTTGGCCAGTTAGTACTCTTCTAATGGTCCACCTAGGCACCAAGGACAACCATGGGTGGTTGGTTCGGCCATGACCCATGGGAGCTAAAATCACCTCACCCTCCCCATTGGAGCATTTAAAACTCATAGGACACCCATGATTCCTCCTTGGCAGCCACCTCCACACCTTCAACCAACCAAGCCAAGAAATCTCACCACTTCCCTACCACCCATGACTCCTTGAGATGGTTGGACTACCAATAGAAGCCAAATCTGATCCCACCGCTAGATCAAGATGAACGGGGGTATACACCCCCTCGTTTCTACTCAAACACACACAAAATTCATTCCTTAGAGTCCTAGCTACCCAAGGCAGCCCCAGAGCCATTCCTAGCTCTCAAGCTCATTCCTTGATCAAAAAATGCTTTTAACATTCATCACGTGGCACCAATAGGGTTAGGCTTTAATTAGGCTTAATCAATTATTTTTAATGGCTGAAACTTCTAAAAATCATAAAACATCATAGAGAAATCAAACAAATGCAAATAAATACTCGTTTAAAAGGTATTTCAGAGGAGAATAAATTAAAAATGATCTTAGAAAATTTTGAATAGTAATTATAGTTTAATTACAAAATTAATTAGCTTAATTATTTCTTAATTACTTGAGCAATTAATCCTAAATTTTATGGGTTAATTTAATGGGATGACCTCTGCCTCTCATGATTTTCTTTTGATTTATTGTCAATTAGGAAAATTTACTAATTAAACCTTAACTACTCTTTTAAGTTAATTAATGATTAATTAATCCCATTAATAGTAATAAATTGGTTAATTAAGTTCATTAATCATTGTTAAATAGTAAGTGAAGTAAGGAATAGGGTTGGTACACCATTACCTAAGTTCATTTCACCTTTTTTAAAATAAAATTAATTAAGATTTAACTAATTAATTAAATCACTTAATCAAATTGAAATCATAATCACATCAAACCTTAATTAATTAAATCATGGGGTACATCTTTTGGGTGTTTAATAACCAAAGGAGTTTAATGAAATTATGGTTAGTCCATGTGTGGGAAAACCATAAGAGTAATTAATTAAGTCTCTTAATCTTAACTATTAATCATGAGCCAATTGCATTAGGCCCCTTTTATTTCTAGGATCATTACAAGTTTATTTTCCATGCATATCATGTTGGCTCATAATTATTTAGTTAATTATTCTAAGGTGACATAAGTAAGGGTAATAAATTCATCTAATTAAGGGTTCAACTTAATTAACCCATAAAATCAACTTAATTACATTTCCTTAAATTAAATTAAATCACTAATGTGGGAATGGGTTTAAAACAACAAGTGATGATTTCTCTTCTCCTCTTTAAATAAAATCAAATCATAAACTTAATTAATAAAGATGCTTTGGTTTGCTTTAAATAATCTTATTTGATTTGATTGTCCCTGAACTAGTTTGGTTGAATGAATCACATGCTTATATTTGATTGTCCTCTTTCCAATCATGTTAAATTTGGTATGTCATTTGAATTCATGCATCCATCTTTTCAAAATCAAGTAAAAGATAATGGATTTCTTTTATGTGTTGATTTAATTTTATATATGTGTGGCTTTTATCACTATTAAATCCAAATGTATTTTTCAAAAGCTTATAAATGAATAATAATATGTGTTATGATGCTAGTTATAAATACATAAGAAATTCATGTGCTTCTATCTTAAGTGTATGAATATTGATCTCTCTTTCCTCTATTCATGTGTTGATTTATATAAGATTGAATGGTAATGAGTATATAGTCTAGACAAAGTCATTTGATACCTCACTTCCCGGTTTAACAATGGCACATACCCATTTGATTTCATTCTTATGTATTTCAATATTAAAATTTGGATAGAGCTTTAATTCATATATATAAATGATTCAATAAAAAATATACAATCTTTGCATGGTTTTCTTTCCCTCATTTATGTATATATACATGTGTGTTCAAAAAAACAAGTATATAGTCTAGACATCCCGAGAATACGAGGCTTTAGTTAGCTCCAAGGAGGTCATTTGATTACCTTACTTCCCAGTTTAACAATGTACTTGCCTATATCTTTGTACATCTATATGTATATGTTATTAGTGAATGAAAATCCCATTTTACATTAAAATTGCATGCATTCATAATTGACTAAGTGGTTGAATTAATTAGCCATATGTTTTGGAGCTTACTTCCTTTGTTCATGTATATGAATTTACATATTTGAATGCAAATGGGTATAAAGTCTAGACATCCCAAGAATATGAGGCTTTAGCTAGCTCCAAGGAGGTCATTTGATTACCTCACTTCGGTTTAACAACACATGCTTATTTAATTTCATTCTTATGTCCTTTTTGTATAAGAATTTGGATAAAGTTTTAAATTAATATGTTTAAATAATTTAATCAAATAAAATATAAATTCTAAACATACACATATATTCATCATTTAAGTGTGCTAAAATATGTTGCATGTATAGATACTCTTAGGATTAAATCATATGCATGTTACATGTGATGGAAAAAATGATTTAATATATGCCATGTGGTAGTAATTGAATTAAATTAATCTTAAGATGCCTTTCATTTTGAATAGGATTATTTAAAGTGAACCTAAACTTAGGCTTAATTAAATCATTTAATAAGCCATTCACAAAGAGAACTAAATCAAATTAATATACTTTAGAAAGTGACTTAAGGTAGGGATGAAAGAGGACAATCCTCTTTTCTTCTCTTTATAACACTTAGTTGCTAAGTGTAATCAAATGAAACAAAAGAAAACACAAATTAAAATTCTCAAATAAATTTAACTACTTCAAGTGAAATCAACCTTTCATGTTAAATTGAATCCTTCTACACTTAGAAAATATAACACTAATGCCTAACAAGACTTACCACACAAGCCTTAATACACACATTAGAATTAAGTCACCACTTCTAGCTCTAAGTTAGGATGGTGTATTATGTGATGTATATATTTTTTATGATGTATTATTTTAGATTGGTTGTTAGGGTGTATGCTTCATAGACTAGATGATAGGCTAATATTAGCTTAATCATATTTTTGACAGGAGATTATGCTTAAGGGATGCTTTAAAATAAATATGAATGCTCTTTTTGTAGGCTGCTTAAATCCTTAAGCATAATCCAAGTTAGGACAGGTGGTTTAATTACCCATGTATATGGTGCTAAGTGCAAAATATAAAAACATGTGCTAGGGATTATATGTATATTTAGCTAACCTCTATTTTGCAGGTGTAGTTAGATTTACTTTTCCACATAAATGTAATTTTTTCAATAGGAATTAGGATTAGTGCTATGGGGGATTAGGATGAGCAGTGGCTAGAAGGCTTTATCCTAGGGTGCCTTGTGATGCCTTTGAAGCAAGCACCATCCAAATCAAAGAAGGAACCAAATTAGAAATGGATATATGAAGAAAGAAGACCCCCATAGCATTTAATACAATTATAATTATTCTTTCATATTCCAGGTTGTATAAGGGTAGAGCTAGGCTACCCATCTTTTCTCTTAGGTATGTGATGCACCGGCCTTTTATTCTTTTACGATAGTTTATATAATTGTTTGATGTTATGTTTACATTGTGCATTAGACGACATGCTTTTCATAGTTTCTTAAATGATTGATGCTTTAATATGTGGCTTGGATACGATTAGGCTCTTAGGATAAAAGTAACTTTTCTACCCAACTAATCACTCATAACTAAATTTTAAACAACTCATAACCTCATCATAAAGCCTAAGACATAAATACGATAACTAAAAGATTTATCAACCCCTTAATTGTATGGTTGTATGTTTCACATCATACATGTATATTCTTTCTCTCTTGAACATGAAGGATCTCCATCCTTACACGATAAAGAAATGCTTGACCTGTGAGGGCATCTCTTGTGGTGGAGAACACCTTCTTCTAGCTGATTTGACCCATAACTTATTTAATTATGCATTTAGCCATAAAAAATCCTAAAGCCTCTATCAAAATAATGTGTCTAAAATGAAATAAAATTTGAAAAGATTTTGCATCTATAGATTAAGTCATATGCTTATACCATTCATGCTCTAGTCTCTTAGAGAGTGTGTTTAGGACTTTAGTCTCTTTCTAATCAATTAACTACCCTAACTATCTTGCAATTCATGACTACATGGTTTTAAAATCATGGGATGAGTTAGGCGACCACTAGCGTTATAAGTCAGAAGTCGACAATTTTCTCTCTATGGAAGTAAACCCTTATGTCCACTGTCTTAGATTTAGGTTCGCTTTAACATACTAAAACTCCTAGATTTAGGATCGAGGTAGCTATTTCTTTGCTACGAGCATAAATCCTCACCTCTTAGGCATTCCCACAACCTTGTGTTGGTGGATTATAAGCCCTAGTAATTTAATTAAATTTCAACTCAAAACATATAAATCTCCTCAACTTCAAATTATAAAGCCCAATCATAGGATAGATTGGAATGCTCACTAAGCTTCTTAGTATCATTAGCATTTCCTACTTATTTCATTTGAATTCCAAAAATAAGTCTTCTCCTTGAACTTTCCCAATTGATTTTCCAAATACAACAAATCCTTTGATAGTCTAACCTTGAAATCTTTGGAGATGATAATTGTCTACTTTAATCGAGAGTATTCTTAGGAAATTTCATTTCCTAAGATGTAATTTACTATGAAGGGTTACCTTCATAGGGAACTTAAGTACCTGTATAATATAAACTCTACTTTCTTCATCCATGTAAAGTAGGGGAAAAATCACTAGTACATTCGAAGACCCATCATGCCTTATGAGTCATTATTATGTGATTAGGTCCATTGTAGGGTAATGCCTCTATCTTTCCAGATAGTACATCATACATCAATGTTGTACTCGATCACCTCAAAAAGTACCCCCATCCATCCAAAATAAACACCACAAGGTCCTCTCTTGTTTATTGAATCCTCTCAACATCATCCTTTCTTTTCGGAGTTTGGAGATCTCGATCCTCAAGTAGGCAAGGGTTCTTAGACTCATAATGTTGACTGATACACTTGGGTTAAATAGAACTTTGGATAGCCTGTATCTGCCAACATCCACTGTAATGTAAATAGGCTATTGTGGTCGATCGTCCTTAGGAGTATGTCTTCATCGCTGAATGTAGCTAAATAAAAACCTAAACCTAAACAATAAAAAAACATAAAAATAAACTAAAAAAAACCTAAACTAAAATAAAAATAAAATAAATCTAAACCTACACTAAAATAAACTAAACTGAAATAAATAAAACCTAAACCTAAACTAAATAAAATAAAATAAACTAAAAATAAACTTAAAATAAAACTAAAAAATAAAACCTAAAAATAAACCTAAATTAAAAACCTAAAAAAAATAAAAAATAAAACCTAAATCTAAAAATAAAATAAAAATAAAACTAAACTAAAATAAACCAAAACCAAAACCTAAAAATAAACAAAAATAAAAACTAAAATAAATAAAATAAATAAACTAAATAAATAAAACCT
The DNA here is from genome assembly GCA_021442155.1 of Cymbidium sinense. Classification (NCBI taxonomy): domain Eukaryota; kingdom Viridiplantae; phylum Streptophyta; class Magnoliopsida; order Asparagales; family Orchidaceae; genus Cymbidium; species Cymbidium sinense. The sequence continues at coordinate 14,893,752 of CM038229.1, read as the reverse complement.
AAATAAAATAAATACTAAATAAAAGATAACTAAATACCTGCACCTATTTTAAAATAAAAAAGATAAAAATAAAAAACAAAACCCTGAACCAGCCCAATGACCCTGACCTCCTGACCCTCTTAGGCCCTAATACAACCCTGGGCTGAGCCCTGGGCCACTACTCCCGCCCTGAGCCCTGGGCCACAGATCACAGGCCTTCAGACCTTGGGCCTTGGGCCCTACCCACTAGCCACAACCACCAGGCCCACAGGCTGGGCTTGGGCCAGGCCCAACCCTTTCACCCTGGGCCTCCCTGAGCTAAAACTAGGCAGTGAATACTAAAACTGACCACTGGGCCCTAAAGATCCAGGCCACAACCCTGGGCCAAACTAAACTGGGCCCTAACAAACCTCTTAAACTAAATAAAATTAAATAAAATAAATAAATATAAAACTAAATAAAATAAAAATAAAATCAAATAAAACCAAAACTAAAATCAACCTAAACCTAAAATAAAATAAAATTAACCAATAAAGATAAACTAAATTAAAATAAAAAAAAACATAAAACTAAACTAAAAAAATAAACCTAAGAATAAAACCTAAATAAAATAAAAATTAAACCTGAAATAAAAAAATAAAATAAACTTAAAATAAAATAAAATAAAAACTAAATAAAAACCTAAACCTAAAAAATAAACCTAAAAATAAAACATAAAAATAAATAAAAAAAAAACCTAAACCCCAAACTATTTAAAAAAAAACCTAAACCTAAAATAAAAATAAAATAAAAAAAATAAAAAAACCTAAACCTAAACTAAAATAAACTAAACTGCAACATAAACTAAAAAATAAAACCTAAAAGTAAACCTAAATTAAAAACCTAAAATCTAAACCTAAAAAAATTTAAAAATTAAAACTAAAACTAAAAATAAAAAATAAGACCATAACCTAAAAATTAAAATAAAAATAAAACTCAACTAAAAAATAAACATGAACCTAAACTAAAAAAATAAACTAAAATAAAAAACTAAATAAATAAACCTAAAGTAAATAAATTAAATTAAATAAAATAAATAATAAACATAAAACATATAAAATAAAATAAACTAAATAAAATAAATAAACAAAATAATAAATGTTGAATATGAATTTATCTGTTAATAAAAAAAAATCAAAAACCTAAAACTAAACTTGAACCACAAACCAAAACCTAAACTTTATGCCTAAACTAAACCACAAAATCTCCTTTACCAAACCTTAAACCCTAAACCCTAAAGCTACCCTAAACCCTAAACTAAAACTTAAATCCTAAACCCTAAACTAAAAAAAACCTAATCCACTAAACTAAAATTAATCCTAAAGCGTTAAACCAAACCCTAACCTTATATGAAAATAAAAAACCTTAACTAAACTAAAATAATAAAATCTAAAATACAATAAAACACAAAATAAAACCTAAACCTAAACCTAAAACCTAAAAAAATAATAAATAATAAAATAAAACTAAAATAAAATAAATAAACAAAATCTAAAACTAAAATAAAACCTAAATAAAATGAAACTAAAACTAAAATAAATAAATTTAAACTAAATAAAATCTATATATGATAATAAACCTAAAATAAAACTAAAAAATAAATAAAATAAACCTAAAAACTAGAAAAACCTAAATCCATAAAAAATTTAAAGTAAAAATTAAATTGATAAAACCTAAACTAAACCAAAAACTAAAATAAAAACCAAAATAAGATAAATACCTAAATAAAATAAAACTAAACTAAATAAAATAAAATAAACCTAAATAAAAAATAGAATAAACTAAAATAAATAAAATAAACTAAATAAACTCCAGTTTGCTTAAATTGGAAAATAAATAAAAACAAAACATTAACCCTAAACTAAGGCTCTAAACCTGAGCCCAGGCTCTACCCTAAACTCCATGAGCCACAACTGGGCACTAACTAAACCCAGGCCCCAGACCCTACCACTGGGCCCTAACCAACTCTAACCACGGACCTGATTCTAACTAGGCCCAAACTGACCCTGGGCCTTAAACTGGGCCAGGCTAAGGCCACAAACCACAGGCTGAGCTGACTGACCAGGCCTGGGCCCAACCCAAAGATCTGAGCCCAATCTACCCTGACTGACCTATGCAAACTAATAAATGACACCCAGGCTACTCTGACCTACCCCAAACTCCACAGGCCTGACCCTCCACAGATCAACCTAAACTAAACTTAAATGATTAAAAAATAAATAAATCAAACCTAAACCTATTAAATAAAATAAAATAAAATAAAATGCTAAATTAAAACATAAACTAAATAAAATAAAATAAACTAAAATAAATAAATAAAACCTAAACTAAACTAAAATAAAATAAACCAAGAATAAAACTTAAATAAAATAAAAATAAACATAAAATAATAAAATAAATAAATTAAACCTAATAATATAAAAAAAAATAATAAAACTAAAAAAAAACCCAAACATAAAATTAAAATAAAATAAATAAAATAAAATAAACTAAACCTAACTAAAATAAACTAAACTAAAATAAATAAAACCTTAAACCTAAACCCTAAACTAAATAAAATAAAATGAACTAAAAAATAATATAAAAACTAAAATAAAACCTAAAAATAAACCTAAAATAAAACCTAAAAAGCAAAACTAAAAAAAATAAAATAAAAACTAAACCCCAAACCTAAAATAAAAAATAAAAATTAAACCTAAATAAATAAATAAAATAAAACTTAAATTAATAATAATCTAAACTAAAACCTAAACCTCAAAAATAAACTCATTAAAACCTAAACTAAAATAAATAAACTAAACTAAATAAAATGAAACATAAATATAAATAAAATGAGAAATAAAATAAACTAAAATAAATAAAAATAAACTAAATAAACCAAAGAAGAAGTTGAATCTGATTTGTTCTCGTTAATTAAAAAAAACCAAAACCCTAAACCCTAAGAGCTTGAACCCTGACCTAAATCCAAACCCTACCCTAAACCACAAACCCTACTGACCACCCTAAACCCTAAATCATTAACCTAAATCTTAAACCCTAAAAAAACCTAACTACCCACACCTAAACCCATCCACTGACCCTAAACCCTAAACTAACCCTACCTTAAATACCACAAAAGCTAAAAAACCTAAACCTAAACTAAATAAACTTGAATAAATTAAATTAAAATCTAAAAAAAGTAAAATAAAAAATAAAATAATAACTTAAACTAAAATAAGCCAAACCTAAACTAAACCTAAAGAAAAAGATGATAAACTAAAATAAAATAAATAAACCTAAATTAATAATAAACCTAAATAAAATAAAACTAAACCTAAAAGAAAATTAAATTAAAACTAAATAAACATAAACCTAAATAAACCTAAAAAATAAATAAAAATAACTATTAAAACTAAACCTAAAAAATAAAATAAACATAAACTAAACTAAAATAAACTAAACTAAAAGAAAAAATAAAACCTAAATAAAATAAATAAAATAAAATAAAAGAGCCTAAACCTAAAAGTAAACCTAAAATAAAAACCTAAAACCTAAACCTAAAAAAATAAAATAAAAACCTAAAAATAAAAAATTAGAAACTAAACCTAAAAAATAAAATAAAAATACTAAACTAAAAAATAAACCTAAGCCAAAACCTAAAAAATAAATTAAAAAAAAATAAACCCATATAATATAAATAAAAATAAAATAAATAAATAAATTAAACTAAATAAAACTAAACCACCATTTACTTTTTTTTCTTTAAAAGCCTAAACCCTAAACCCTAAATTGTAAATCCTAAACCCTAAACCCTAAACCATAAACCACTAAAACTAAAACTCCTAAAAAAAAAAAGCAAAACACTAAACCCTAAACTAAATCTAAATCCTAAACCCTAAACCCTATAAACTAACACAAACCCAAACCCTAAACTAAAAGCACTAAATAAATTTGATAAAACCTTAAAACTTAATAAACTAAACTAAAGCCAAAGCCAAAATTGGCGGAACAGCAATAACATCACCATCAACTAGGCTCAGTCTAGATTTGGAGTGGAGAAGGGGAGGAGGCAGTTATCGTGGTGGTGGATCACGGAGGTTACGGTGGATATGGAGGTGGTGGTGAGGCGATGATGGTTATGGAGGTGAGAGGAATGGCAGGACCATGGTGGTGGAGGAGGAGATCGATATGATGGTGGGTCCACTACTCAAGAGGCGGGGGTGGTTGATGGGAGGCGAACAATGGTGATCGATCTTACAAACTATGTCTTTAAAGGAGAAAATTATTATCAAGGGTTTTGATTTGCTATGCATGCTCATTTTGATATACATCGTTGTGTCTTAGAAAACTTGGTGTGTTATTTTCTTAATGAAATCAAAGAAGAAATGTTGAATAATTTGTTCTCTATTAAAAAAAATACCAAAACACTAAATCTAACTGATACCCTAAACCAAACACAACCAAACCTAAAAAACCCAAAACCATAAACCTACCCTAAACCCTAAATCCTAAACCCTAAACTCTAAACCCTAAAACAACCAACCCTAAACTTCCAAACCTAAACCCTAAACCACAGAAAAACCCAAACCCACCTAACCACAAACTTAAACCCTAAAAGCTAAAATCTATACCTAAACTAAATAAAACCTAAAAAAAATAAATAAATAATTGAAATAAAAAAAAAATTAATTAATTAAAATAAATACATAAACAAAAAACTAAACATAAACTAAAAAAAATAAAATAAAATAAAATAAAACAAAATTAACTAAAATAAATATAAACCTAAACTAAATTAAATGATAAATAACCTAAATAAAAATAAAATAAACCTAAAATAAATTAAAATAAAAACTAAATAAAAACTTAAACCTAAAAAATAAACCAAAAAAAAACCTAAACTAAATAAATAAACTAAATAAATAAAACATAAACTAAACCTAAAATATAAACTAAAAACTAAACCTAAACTAAATAAAATAAAATAAACTAAAATGGTCATAAACCAAACTAAAAGAAACAAAACCTAAAAATAAACAAATAATAACCTAAAACCTAAATCTAAAAGATAAAATAAAAAGTAACTAAACCTAAAAAAATAAAAAAAATTTAAACCTAAAAAAATAAAATAAAATAAAACTAAATAAAATTAACCTAAACCTAAATCTAAACCTAAAAATAAAATAAATAAAATGTAAGCTATAATAAATAAACCTAAAATAAATAAACAAAACTAAATAAAGAAAATAAACTTAAATTAAATAAAAATAAAATAAAAATAAAATAAATAAAAAAATAAACTAAGTCAACCTAAACTTGCTTGTGTAATTTATAAAATAAAATAAATAAATAAAAAAAAACCCTAAACCTAAACCTAAACACTACCTGAACCCTAAATCCTGACCCTAAACCCTAAACTCAATCCCTGACCCTGGCCCTAAACCCTACTAGACTATCACTAAACTTTCACCACTCCACAAACCCTCCACTAACCCACTACCCTGTGCCTAAAGCCTGACTTAAACTAAACTAAATAACCACAAAATAAAATAAATAAAGAAACTAAATAAATAAACCTAAACTAAACCTGGCTAAACCTAAATAAATCAAATTAAATAAACTACTAAATAAATTAAATAAAACTAAACTAAACTAAAAATAAAATAAACCTAAAATATAAAGATAAAACATATAAAAATAAAATAAATTAAGATAAAATATGGCTAAAGAATAAACACTTATCCCAAACCCTAAGTGACCCTGAGTCACAAACCAAACCAAACTGACATACCTAAACCCTACTGACCCCTACCCTAACAAACCTGGGCCCTACCACTAACACTAAAACCTAAAGACTTAAACCACAAACTAAAAATATAAAAAAAATAAAAATAAAAAAAAACTTAAAATAAACCTAAACCTAAAAGATTTAAAACCTAAAAATACCAAAATAAAAAACCTAAAAATAAAACCTAAAAGATAAAATAAAAATCTAAACTAAACTAAAATAAAAAAATAAAACTTAAAAAAAAAAAATAAAAAAACTCAACTAAAATGAACCACCTAAAAAATTAAAATTCAAACAATAAATAAATACTTAATAAATAAACTATAAATAGTATATAAAATAAATAAACTAAATAAATAAATAAAATAAATTACATAAACCAAACCTATCATTAATTTAAAAAAAACCCAAACCCTAAATCCTAAACCCTAAAAACCCTAAAGCTTAAACTAAACTATGAGCCATAAACCATAAACCCTACCACAACCCTAAACCTAAAACCTAAAAAACCTGAACCTAAACTAAATAAACCTAAAAATATAAAAATATAAAAAAAAATAAAATAAAATAAAACCAAAACCTAAACCTCAAACTAAAATAAAATAAATAAAACCAAAAACTAAACTAAAATAATAAAATAAACTAAGATTAAAAACTAAATAAAAATAAAACTAAATGCAAAATAAATAAAATAAAATAAAAACTAAGTAAAACTTAAAATAAATAAAATAAACCTAAAAAACTAAATAAATAAATAGCTTAAATAAAATAACTAAAATAAATAAAATAAATAAATAAACCTAAAACCTAAACTAAAAAATAAAACCTAAAAACAAACCTAAAACTAAAAAATAAACCTAAAAAAAATAAAATAAACCTAAACTAAAAATAAAAAATAAAATAAAATAACCTAAAATAAAGCCTAAACACAAAAATAAAACTAAAATAAAATAAACTAAAAATAAATAAAACTAAACTAAATAAAAATAAAAAATAAAATCAATAAAAATAAAAAATAAACTAAATAAACCTAAACTATTGATTTATTTATTTTTTTAAAAAAATGAGAAACACACACTAAACCTAAACCATAAACCTAAATCATAAACCTAAACCTTTAACCCTAAACCTACAACTCTAAACCCTAAATTAAACCATAAATAAACCCTAAACCTAAACCCTAATCCAAATAAAGCTAAACTTAAAGTAACAAAATAAATTTAAAAATAAACCTAAACCCTAAAACCTAATAAACCTAAACCTAAACATAAACCCAGAATGGGGAACTGTGGCGGAATATCAACATCAACCAGGCTCATTCTATATCTAGCGGCGGAGGCGGTGGTTATCATAGTGGTGGGGGAGGATCTGGAGGTGCTAGTGGATATGGAGGTGGTGGTGAGCTGGTGGTTATGGAGCGGAGGAGCAATGGAGGTTATAGTGTGGTGGTGGTGGAGGGAGATGGGGGATATGATGGTGGATCCCTACTCGAGAGGTGGTGGTTACAGGAGCTAGAAACTAAAGAACGATCGATTTTGTGTCTTTACAGTAGAGACGGCTCTAGTTATCTAGGGTTTTGATTTGCTCATCGTGCTCATTTTTATTTATGTAAAACTTGTGTCTTAGAAAACTTGGTATGTTACTTGGTTAATGAAATCAAAAGAAGAAGTATTGAATAAATTTGTTCTCTATTAAAAAACTAAACCTAAACTAAAACCTCAACCCTAAACCTAAAACCTAAACCTTAAACCTAAATCATAAATCTAAATCTAAACCTTAAACCTACAATTAAACCATAAACCTACCCAAAAAAAAAAACCCTAAACTAACTATAAACCTTAAACCTTAAAGCTAATAGCTAAACCTAAACTAAATAAAACTTAAAAATAAAATAAATAAAGAAAACCTAAACCTAAACCTAAAATAAAAATAAAATAAAAACTAAAAACCAAATTAAAATAAAATAAATAAAGACCTAAACTAAGCTGAAAAAAATAAAAAACCTAAATATAATAAAAACTAAACCTAAAATAAAATTAAAATAAACATAAAATAAAATAATATAAAAACTAAAAAAAAAAACCTAAAAAAATAAACCTAAAGAAATAAAAATAACCTAAAACTAAAAAAGAAAACTTAAACTAATAAAATAAAATAAATAAACCTAAACTAAAATAAATAAAACCTATACTAAACCTAAAATAAACTAAATCTAAACCTAAACCAAAACTAAATAAAATAAAATAAAGTAAACCTAAGCAAACTAAAAATAAAACCTAAAAAATAAAACTAAAACCTAAACTAAAAATAAAATAAAACCTAAACCAAAACTTAAAATAAAAAAAACCTAAACCTAAAAATAAAATAAATATAAAAAAATAAAACTAAAATTAAAATAAACATAAACATAAAAATTAAAATAAAAAAACCTAAACTAAAGAAATAAACTTAAAATAAATAAACAAAACTAAATAAAAAATAAATCTAAATATAAATAAAAATAAAATAAACTAAAATAAATAAAAATAAAAGTAAATAAAACCTAACCCTAGGTTTACTTAATTTAAAATAAATAAAACCACCTAAACTAAAACCCTAAACCTAAACTCTAAACCTAAAACCTACACTAAACCATGAACACTAAAACCCAAAATACTAAAATCTTTAAAGCCCAAATCTTAAAATAAAAAAATCTAAACCTAAACTAAATAAAACCTAAAAAATAAATAAAAAAACCTAATTAAAATAAATAAAATAAAATAAAATGAGACCTAAACTAAACTAAACCTAAACCTAAACCTAATAAAATAAATTAAAAAATAAACTAAAATAAAATAAATAAAATAAAACTAATAAAAGTAAAATAATCCTAAAATAAAATACATATATAAAATAAAACCTAAAATGTAAAATAAAATAAGATAAACCTAAGGTAAAATAAAATGGACTAACTAAAAAACCTAAACTTAAAAAATAAAAAAATAAAACTTAAAATAAATAAAAAAATAAACCTAAAACTTAAAACCTAAACTAAAATCAAATAAAATAAACCTAAACCTAAATTAAATAAATAAACTAAAACAAATAAACCTAAACCTAAAATATAAATTAACCAAAACCCTAAACTAAATAAGATAAAATAACTAAAAACCTAAATCTAAACTAAAATAAAACCTAAAAATAAACCAAAAAATGCTAAAAACTAAAATCTACTAAACCTATAAATAAAATAAATGACCTACTAAAAATAAATAACCTAAACCTAAAATAAACTAATAAAAAAACCACTAAATAAAAATATATCTAAACTAAAAAAAACATAAATAATAAAACTAAACTAAATAAACATAAACCTCTTTTGCTTGGTTTTTAAACCCAGATGCTAGCCATAACACTAGATCCTGGAGCCCTAAAGCTAGTGCTAACTGACCTAGACCCTAAACTAACACTGGTAAAGGCCTTAAGGCACTAACCTGCTCACAGGCCCTGACCTGGGTGACCTAGGCCACTCAACCCTGGGCCAGGCCTCTGAGCCAAAACTGGCCCTGAGCCCTGAGCCTGGGCCCTGACCTGAACTGACCTACCATGGGCCCAGGCCACTGAGCCCCTACTGACTCTGAGCCACTGAGCCCTGAGCCCTGAACCCACAACCACTGACCTGGGACCTGATACCCTGGGCCACTAAAGGCCAAACAAATCTGAGCCCTGGGCTCCAAAATAAAATAAAAAATATTAATAAATAAAAAACCCTAAGCTAAATAAAAACTTAAAATAAACCTAAATTAATTAAATAAAATAAAAAATAAAATAAGATAAAGAAAAATATAACTACTTAAATCAGATAAAAATAAAACAAACTACTTAAAACCTAATAAACTAAACCTAACCTAAAAAACATAAATAAAATAATAAAATAAAATTAAAGAAATACTAAATAAAACAAACTAAACCCTAAACCAAAAATAAACCCAAAATAAAACTAATAAAGAGCCTAAACTAAAACAAAAAAAATAAAATTAAAATCAAAACCTAAAATAGATAAAATAAAATAAAAAAATACCTAAACCTAATTAAACCTAAAAAAAAAATTAAAATAAAAATAAAAACTCAAATAAATAAATAAACTAAAAAACTAAAATAAATAAAATAAACTAAAGAAAAAACTAAACAAATAAAACTAAAAAAATAAAATAAAAATAAAATTAACCTAAATAAAATAAAATAAAACTAAATAAAACTAATCCTAAAAAATAAATTTAAAAAATAAAAAAAAAATAAAACCTAAACCCTAAACTTTAAAACTAAACATAAAATAAAACCTAAATTAAAATAAATAAAATAAACCTAATAAACTAAAAATAAATGAATAAAATAATAAAATAAACTTATACTTAACTAAAAAAAAATAAAACTAAAATGAACCTAAATGAACCTCAAACCTAATAATAAAAATTAAAACCTAAACCTAAATCAAATAAAAATATTTAAACTAAAAATGATATAATCTAAACTTAAACAAAAACTACTAAATAAAAAAACCACTAAAATAAATAAACTAAATAAATAAAATATAAACCTAAATAAAATAAAAAAAAATAAAAAATAAATAAAATAATTAAAAATACCTGACTAGTTTGCTTGATAAAAAATACCCTAAACCTAGGCCCCTTAAACCAAAAAACTGACCCTGACCACTGATCTAAATAAGATCCCAGGCCCAACCAAAACCCCAAACCTAACCCTAACTACTGGGCCAAAACCCTAACCACTACTAAACCAAAAAAATAAGCCACAAGGCTTAATAAAACCTACTAAATAAATAAAAACTGAGCCTTAAACTAATAGGCCCTAAAAGGCCCTAACTGACTCCTAAAGATCCAAAATAAAACTGAAATATAATGAGCCTGAGCCCTAGGCCATAAAATAAATAAAAATAATCAATCAAATAAAACCTATAAAATATAAATAACTAAAAAAAATAAAATAAAAAAGATAAATAAAATCTAAATTAAAAAAACTAAACTAAATATAAAATAAAATAAAAAAATAATAAATAAAATAAATAAAACCTAAATACTAAAAATATGTAATAATAAAAACATAAGAAATAAAAACTACATCAAATAAAAAATAAATAATTTTAAAATAAAACATAAACTAAATAAAAACTAAACTAAAATAAATAAACTAAACCTCCTAATAAAAATAAATTAAACAAATAAAATAAACTAAACCTAAATAAAATAAAACTAAAAATAAATAAAACCTAAAGAAACCTAAAACTAAAGCTAAATAAAAAAAATAAAATAAAATAAAATAAATAAACCTAAACTAAACTAAAAATAAAAAATAAACCTAAAATAAAACCTAAAATAACCTAAAAAATTAAAAAACTAAAAAATTAACATAAAACATAAACCTAAAAAAAAACTACTAAAATTAAACATAAAATAAAAAAACTAAAATAAAAAACCTAAATAAAATAAACAAATAAAATAAAATAAACTAAACTAAAATAAAAATAATAAATACTAAAAAAAATAAAATAATAAATAAAATAAACTCAAATAAATTAAAATAAACTAAATGAACCAAAATAATGGGTTTCTTAATTTAAAAAAAAAAACCTTGACCCTAAATCCACAAACCTAACTAGGCTCAGACCTAAACTAACCATGAGCCTATAAACCCTACTGACCCTGGACCATAAAGCCTAACCCTAACTGACCCCAAACCCAGACCCTACAAAAAAAAAACTAAAACTAAAAAAAAAAAACTAAAGCTTAAAATAAAACCAAAATAAAATAAACCTAAACCTAACTAAATAAATAAAACCTAAACCTAAACCTAAAAATAAATAAATAAAATAAACCTAAACTGAACTAAAAAAAAAATAAAAAAAATAAATAAAAATAAAACCTAAAACTACTAAAAAAATTAAATAAAACCTAAAATAAACCTAAAAATAAAAAAACTAAAAAAAAATAAATAAAATAAAACTCAACTAAAATAAATCTAGCCAAAAAAAATAAAATAAAAAAAACCTAAAACAAAATAAATAAACAAAAAATAATAAACTAAATAAAATAAAACAAACCTAAAATAAAAATAAAAATAAAATAAAAATAAATAAAAATGAACTAAATATGCTAAATAAAAAACTGGGTTTGTGATTTAAAAATCATAAAACATGTTTTAAATAAACTAAAAATAAAATAAATAAAATAAAATAAACTCACTAAATAAATACTGATCTCTTGCTTTACCACTTAAAAACCCTAAACCCTAGGCCCTAAAATAAAAACCTAAAACACTAAAACTATGCCATACTAACTAAACTAAAACACTAATGAGCCTAATAAGAAAACCTGACACTGAGCCATAAATCCCAGACTAATCCAAACTAGGCCCTACACTAATCCTGACCCAAACCCAAACTAAATGAGTCATAATCATGACCTACCACTGAGCCTAGGCCAACCCTAAACAAACTAACCACAGGCCCTGGGCATAAACCACTGAGCCACTGAAACAGGCCAAAACTGAAATTAAAAATTAAACTAAACAACTAAAATAAAATTAAAAACCTAAAAATAAGATAAAATAAATAAACTAAACTAAAATAAACTAAAACCTAAACCTAAATAAACTAAAAATAAAATAAAATAAAATTAAAATTAATCTAAAATAAAATAAATAATGGCTAAACTAAACTAAAACATAAAATAAACCTAAAATATAAAACCTAAATAAAATAAAAACTAAACATAAAATAAAATAAAATAAAATAAAAACATAAACCTAAAATTAAATTTAAAATAAATAAAAATAAAACCTAAACCCTAAACTAAATAAAACCTAAACCTAAAATAAAAATAAAATAAACCAAACTAAAATAAAATAAAATAAACTAAATAAATAAAACCTAAACATAAAATAAAAATAAACTAAACATAAATTCTAATTGAAATAAAATAAAATATAATATAAAATAAAATAATACTTAAACTAAAAAATAAAACCTAAAATGAACCTAAATGAAACCTAAAACTTAAATTATAAAAATATAAACTAAAACCTAAAAATAAAATAAAATAAATTTAAGCAGAAAAAATAAATATAATCCAAAACTAAAACAAAAAACTACATTAAAATAAAAACCTAAATAAATAAACTAAAATAAATAAAATAAAACTAAATACTTAAACAAACTGACCCAAACCCTGAGCCCTACTAATCCTACCACTGAGCCCCAAACTCCAGGCCTGACCCTGGCCAAAGCCCCACTTGGACCTGGGCCACAGGCCCTAGGCCACAGACCCACTAAGCCACAGGCCCTGGGCCTAGGCCACTGAGCCCTAAAGACCTGACTGTGTGCCAGAGCTGGGCCCTGGGCCCTACTGAGCCCACTGACCTGGGCCCTAGGCCCACAAACCATGAAAGTCTGGGATAAGGCCCTGGGCTCTGAGCCTGACCTGGGCCCTAAAAAGACCTGAGGCCTGAGCCCTGAGGCCATGGGCCAACCTGAGGCCTAAATCAGATCTAATAAGACCTAAAGATAAAATACCTCCTAAATAAAATAATAAAATAAAATCAAACTAAAGGCTTAAACTTAAACCTAAAAAAATAAAGATAAAAATAAAATGGTAAAAATAAATAAATAAAATAAATATAAACCTAAAATAAACTAAAAATAAAAACTTAATAAAAAACAAATAAAATAAAAAAAAATGTCAGAAAATAAACTAAATAAAACTTAAACCAAAAAATAAACCTTAACTAAAATAAATCTAAAATAAAAATTAATAAAATAAAATAAACTTAAACCTACTAAAATAAAATAAACTAAACTAAAAGAAAACCTAAACCTAAACCTAATTAAACTAAACTAAACTAAACCTAAACTAAATAATAAAATAAACTAAATAAACAAACCTAAACTAAAATAAAAGCCTAAAATAAAGCTAAAATAAAACCTAGACTAAACCTAAAAATAAAATTAAAACCTAAACCTAAAATCTAAATATAAAAATAAAACATAAACCTAAAAACTCAACTAAAGAAACCTAAACTAAAAAAAAAAATAAAACCTAAACTAAAATAAACTAAACTAAATAAAATAAAATATACCAAATAAAAATAAAAATAAAATAAACTCAAATATTTAAAATAAACTAAATAAACTAAATGAACCTAAACAATTGGTTTACTTAATTTAAACAAAAGAACCTTAACCCTAAATCTTGTACCCTAAACCTAAACTCTAAACCCTAAATTAACCATAACCCACTAGACCATAAGCTAAACCCTAACCCACAAATCCTAGGCAAACTCTAAATAAACCTAAATAAAAAATCTTAAACTGAGCTAAAGAAAAAAAACCTAAAATTAAAATAAAATAATAAAATAATCTTAAACCTAAACAAAATAAACTAAACTAAAATAAATAAAACCCTAAACTAAACTAAATAAAATAAAATAAATAAAATAAACCTAAACTGAGACTAAAAAAAATAAAACCTAAAATATACCTAAAATAAAAACCAAACCTAAACTTAAAATTAAATAAAACCTAAAGAACCTAAAATAAAGATAAACCTAAACCTAAAAATAAAATAAAAATAAAATCAACTAAAATAAATAAACTAAAACTAAACTAAAAAACTAAAATAAAACCTAAACAAAATAAATAAACTAAACTAAATAAAATAAAAAACTATATAAAATAAAATAAAGTAAATGAAAATAAATAAAAAATAAATTAAATATACTAAATAAACTAAACCTACCAGGTTTGACTTTAAAAAAAACCTAAATACAAACATAAACCCTAAAAAAACCCTAAACCCTTTGTTTTTTAAACCTAAACTAAGAAAAATAAACCAAAATAAAAATAAAAAATAGTAAACTAAATTAAATAAATAAAATAAATATCTTAAATAATCTTAAACTTACAGTTACTTAAATTTAAAACATTAAACCCTAAATCCTAAATTCCTAAAACCATAAACCCAAACTCTAAACTAACTTAAAACATTAAACCTAAACCTAAAACCACAGACCTAAAGCATAAAGTGCCTTAAATTCTAAACCATCAACAAACCCACACAAACCCTAAAATAAAAATAAAAAAATAAAAGGCTGATCTTAAAAAACCTGATCCCAACACTAAAAACTAGCCTAAAAACTAAGTCTGAAAGTGAGCCAAACCATGCCAAACCCTAGGCCTGAGCACAAACCCTAGGCCCTGACCACTGAGCCACAGGCCCTACACACCCCTGAGCCCTAGGCCACTGGGTCAAAACCCAAAGGCACAAACCTGACTAAGCTAAAATGCTTAAAAGAAAACATAAAACTAAATAAAATAAAATAAGATAACTTAAAATAAAATAAAATAAAACTTAAACTAAAATAAACTAAAACACAAAGCTAAAGATGACCTAAAAGATAAAATGGAGATTAAAATTAGAGATTAAACTAAAATAAAATAAATAAAAATAAACTAAACTAAAAATAAAATAAACCTAAAATAAAAAACCTAAATAAAATAAAACTAAACATAAAATAAAATAAAATAAAACTAAATAAAATCCTAAACAAAAAATAAACATAAAATAAAATAAAAAATAAACTAAACCCTAAACTAAAATAAACCTAAAAACCAAAGCCTAAAAAAAAACTAATAAAAAGAAACTAAAAAAACCAAAATAAATAAACCAAATTAAATTAAAATAAAAATAAACCTAAATAAAATAAAAAAAATAAATAAGCGAAAATAAATATAAAATAAACTAAATATATTAAATAAATGTAAACTACCGGTTTGTAATTAAAAAACAAATCTTAAACCCTTTATTTTAACCTAAATTAAAAAAAAATAAACCTAAATAAAATGGAAATAAGTAAACTAAAATAAATAAAATAAACTAAATAAATAAAATAATCCTAAACTTATGATTTGCAATTTTAAACATGAAACCCTAAATCCTAGGCCATACCCTACCCTACCCTACCTAGGCCACAAAGATCACAACCACTGAGCCACTGAGCTGTACCACAGGCCACTGCCAGACCACAAGGCCAGACCACAGGGTCCCAGGCTCATGCTGACCCTCTACCCAGACTGACCTAAGCCCTAAAGGCTGACCTGGGCACTGGGCCCTGGCCATGGGCCCAAGATGTGAGTGCAAGATAAAACATAAATGGCTCTGACAGATGCTGGGCACTGAGCCACTGAGCCCTGGGCCACAGGCCCACCCAGATCTGGGCCATGATGGGCCACCAGGCTGGGCCCTGGGCCCTAGGCCTGGAGCCACAGGCCTGGGCCCTGAGCCAGGCCACAAAAGGCAGAGAGCTGAGGCTAACTAAATGTGCACAACTAAAGATATAAAGGCACAGGCCTATAAAGGTTAAGATAAATGAGGATCTGGGCTAAAGGCCTGAGGCTAGCCTAGACTAAAGATAAGATAAGATAAAATAAAACTGACTAAGATAAAATTAAGATAAAACTAAACTAAAGATAAAATAAACTTAAAATAAAACCTAAATAAAATAAAATTAAAATTAAATGGAATAAAATAAACATAAAATAAAATAAAATAAAATAAAACTAAATGAAATCTAGGCTAAAACATAAATATAAAATAATCTAAACTACCTAAAATAAACAAAATAAATAAAACCTAAACTAAAATAAACTAAATTAAAATAAATAAAACTAAACTAAACTTAAAATAAACTACCCTAAACTAAATAAAATAAAATAAACTAAAACCTAAAATAAAACCTAAAACCTAAAACAAATAAATAAATTAAAATAAAATAAACTAAACAAAACATACTCACTAAACCAAAAATAAACTAAAATAAGTAAATAAATAATCTAAATAAAACAAAAAAACTAAATAAAAGAAAAAATAAAATAATAATTAAAATAAACTAAATAAAATAGCTAAACGTGGTTAATTTTAAAACCCTAAACCTAACTACCACTATCCTAGGCCACAAACCATAAACCTTAAACCTGAGCCACTGAGCTGCAGGACAGGTCGTAGTGAGCCCTGAGCCATGAGCCTAGATCACGGATAAAATAAATAAAGATTAAAGCCCTGACCCTGAGAGCCCTAGCCCAGATCTTAGCCACAAGCCCATTCTGGCCAGGCCTGGGCTGAGCCTGACCTGGGCCACTGATCCTGGGCCACTAGGCTGCCTGACCAAGACCCAGGCCCAGGCCCCAGACCCTAAGCTGAGCCATGGGCCACTGAGCCTTGGGCCACAGGCCACAGATCTTGGTCCACAACTCAAGGCTTAAACTAAATAAGACCTAAAAGATAAAATGGAATGCACACCTAAATAAAATAAATATAAAGATAAAATAAAACCTAGCTAAGGCTGCTGAGCCTGAAACTAAGCTTAATTATAATAAGATAAAAGAAATACTAAATTAAATGACCTAAACTAAACTAAAGATAAAATAAACCTAAAATATAAAACCTAAATAAAATGACAGCGTGATCAAAATAAAATAATAAATATAAACTTACCTTCTAAAATAAAATAAAACCTAACTAAATGTAATCTAAATAAATAAAATAAATATATAAAATAAAATAAAACTAAAATAAAATAAGTAAAGACCAAAACTAAACTAAAAATAAACTAAACCTAAAATACAAACTAAATAAAATAAAATAAATAAAAATGGACATAAAAAACTAAAAAAATAAAACCTAAAATAAAACCTAAAACATAAACCTAAAATATAAAATAAAACCTAAACTAAACCTAAAACAAAATAAAAAAACCTACTAATAAATAAAATAAAATTAAAACTAAACTAAAAATAAAACATAAACTAAACTGAACCTAAAATAAATAAAATAAAAACTTAAACTAAAAATAAGATTAAAATTAATTAACTAAACTAAATAAAAAACCTAAATAAGATTAAAAAATAAAATAAATTAAAATAAATAAATAAATAACTTGAACTGTCGATTTAGTTAAATTTTTTTAAAAAAAACCCTAAACCCAAACCCTAAATCCACAAATCCTAAACCCTAAATCTTTAACCCTAAAACTAATGGTATGCCTAGCACCTTAAACTTACATAAATCATAAACCCTAAACCCTAAATCCTAAAGCCTAAACCTTAAACCACTAAACACAGACCACAATATCTAAATTAACCACAAAACTATCTGCTAAACCCTAAACTATAAACCCTAAAACCCCAAACCTAAACCTAAATCCTAACCCACAAACCTAAACCCACAAACACTAAATCCCCAGAATGGGCATAAACGGCAAGAACATCACCCGTCGGGCTCAGTCAGTGGTGGAGGCAAGGTGGAGGTGGCGATTATCGCAGTGGTGGTGGGGGATCTGGAGGTCTTTGTGGATATGGAGGACATGGTAGGAGCAGTGGTGGTTATGGAGGCCGTAGGAGAGACGAAGGTTACAGCCGTGGTGGTGGCAGAGGGAGAGATTGGGGATAGGATGGAGGATCACGCTACTAGCGAGGCCAGGGTGGTTATGATGGGAACCGGAGATAGTGAAGAACAGTCAATCCAACTATTGCTTGTGGAATTGCCATTACAGTATAGATGGTTCTAGTTATCTATGGTCTTTATTTTGCTCTATTCGTGCTCATTTTTTATCTATGTCATAAACATGTCTTAGAATGCCGTGTGTTCAGTGGTTGATGAAATCGAAAGAAGAAATGTTGAATATGAATTTCTTCTCTATTAAAAAAAACTAAAAACCCTAAACCCTAAAATAAAATTGAAACCTAGACCAAAACCTAAACCACAAACCCACAATCATTAAACCACACCACAAACCCTAAAACCACAAACACAAATCTTAAACCCTAAACCACAAACCCCCCAAACCTGTAACCACTAAACCCTAAACCTCAAACCTAAAACACTACAGCAAACTGAACCACAATAACTAAAACTGCTAAAAAATAAAACTTAATAATAAAATAAATAAATAAAATTGAAACCTAAATAAAATAAAATAAACACCTAAACTAAAATGTAAACTAAACCTAAAAAAAATAAAATTAAATTAAAATAAAATAAAACAAAATAAAATAAATAAAACCTAAACTAAATAAATAAAATAAAATAAACCTAAGAATAAAAGTTAAATAAAATAAAAACTAAACATTAAATAAAAAATAAAATAAACTGTAAAATAAAATAAAATAAAACTAAATAAAAAACCTAAAACCTAAAAATAAAACTTAAAATATAAAAAAATAAAATATAAACCCTAAAATAAAAAAAACCTACAAAAATTTAAATAAATAAAATAAAGCCTAAAAACTGACATAATAAATACAACTGGCTGATCAAAACACTGAGCTAAACCTACTAAATAAAATAAAATAAACTAAAAATACGCAACTAAAAGATAAAACCTAAAATAAAATAAAAATAAAAACCTAATTCTAAACCAAAATAGATTAAAGACTAAAGCTAAAGAAATAAAAAAATAAAGGCAAAAACTAAAGATAAATAAATAAACTAAACTAAAAATAGCATGTACCTAAACCTAGGCTGAAGAATGAAGCTAAGATAAATGGAAAATAAAATAAAATTCATAAATGGGGAAATAAAATAAAACCTAAATAAAATAAAAAAGATGCTAAATAAGATAAATAAGATAAATTTAAATAGGCTAAAACTCTGGGTTGCTTAGTTTTTTTTTGGAGCTCTAAACCACTGGACCTTGAGCCCTGAGGCCCTAGATCCTAGGCCACTGGGCCCTAGGCCCTAGATCTGAGCCACTGAGCTCAGGCTGGCTCCAATGACCTGAGCCACTGGCCTGAGCCACTGACCCCAGACCCTAGGCCTAGGCCACAGGCCCAGGCTGAGCCACAAGAGCTCTGAGGCCTGAAGCTAGGCCACCCTAGGCCCTGACCCAAGACCCCAAGGCCCTGAGCCACATGCCCTGGATTGACCCTGGGCCAGCCAGGTGACCACAGAGCACTAAATGCTAAGAAGCACAAGGCTGGCTGGGATGGAGTAAGGCTGTGAACAAGATGATAAGCAGGCCTAAAAGATAAAAGAAAGATAAAAGGTAAAGGCCTAGGCTAAAGGACTGGACCTGGGCTAAAGATAAGATCAAGATAAAGGTTTTTAAAAAAAGATAAATTAAATAAAACATAAATAAAGATAAACCTAAGGAATAAAACTTAGAAATAAGATAAAGGTAGTGGTAATTAAGATAAGAATGGGCCTAAGATAGATAAAATGAAAACAAATGAGAAGCTAGGCCACAAGACATGGAATTAAAATAAACAAAAGATAAATAAAATAAGGCTTAACCTAAAAAAAAAAACCTAAAAGATAAATAAAGATAAACCTAAACATGAAACTAAAGATAAACTAAGAGCTAAAATAAATAAGACCCTGAACCCACAATAAAACCTAAACTATAAAAGCTAAAAAAATTCAAATAAAACTAAAATAGATAAAATAACTTAAAATAAAGACCTAAGAATAGGCTTAGAATAAAACTAACACGGACATAAAAAATAAAATAAAACCTAAACCTAACTTAAATAAAAGAATAAAAAAAAACCTAGGCAAAATAAAATAAAATAAAACTCAACTAAAAAAATAAACCTAAAAAAGATAAAACCTAGATGGAAAATATAAAACTAAAAGAAAACAAAACTAAAAAATAAACCTAAATAAAACTAAAAAAGATAAACTATAATAAATAAAAATAATCTAAATATACTATATAAACCTAAACTGGGTTTACTTAATTTTTTTAAAAAAAAAAACCTAAATGCTAATTCTAACCCCTAAACCTAAACTATAAACCACTAAAACTGCCAAACCCTAAACCCAACCTATAACCTAAACCTAAAACCCTAGGCTAAACCATAAAATTTAAACCACAACTCTAGCTCTAAACCCCAGATCCTAAAACCCTAAACCCTAAAGCCAAACCTAAACCCCACAAACCCTGAGCCACAACACTAAATCTGACCCTAAAACTAACCTAAACCCTAAACCCAGAATGGACGAGAACCTTGATGGTAGGAACATCCCGTCACGGCTAGTCAAGATGTGAGGGAGGCCAGGCGGCGTTGTCATAATGGTGGTGGGGGATATGGAGGTGGTGGTCAGAGTAGTGGTGGTTAGGGAGGAGGGAGGAGCGACGGAGGTTACAACCGTGGTGGTAGCGGATGGAGAGATTAGGGATATGATGGGGGATCCCGCTGCTCGAGAGGTGGGGGTGGTTGTGATGGGAACTAGAGAAACTGAAGAATGGCCAATCTAATCGGCTGCTTATGGAACTATTTCTTTATAATAGAGACTGTTCTACTTATCTAGGGTTTTTAATTTTCTTTATGGGTGCTCATTTTTTATCTATGTCATCGCTTATGTCTTAGAAAACTTGGGGTGCTACTTGGTTGATCAAATCGAAGAGAAAAAATGTTGAATCTGAATTTGTTCTTTGTTAAAAAAACCTTAAACTCTAAACCCTAAACTAAAACTTAAACCCTAAACCTAAAACCTAAACTCTAAACTCTAAACCCCTAAACCCTAAACAACCTGACACAAACCCACAAATACACAAACCCTAGCCAAAATCTAAAAGCTAAAACCTAAACTAAAATAAAACCTAAAGAAAATAAATAAAACCTAAACCAAATATAAAATATAAAAAATAAAATATATAAACTAAACCTAAAACTAAACTTAAAGCTAAAAAAAAAGAAAACAAAATAAAACTAAAAAACTAGCTGAATAAGATAAATAAAAACCTAAACTAAACTAAAAAAATAAAAACCTAAATAAAAGATAAAATTCAACCTAAAATAAAATAAAATAAACCAAAAAAAAAAATAAATAAAACCTAAAACCAAAAAAATAAACCTAAAATAAATAAAAATAAAACCTAAACCTCAAATCTAAATAAAATAAACCAAAACCTAAACTAAAATAATAAGCTAAAATAAATAAACTACCTGGACCTAAATAAAGCTAAGCCCTAAAACTTAGTGTGAGCTGACTAAATGAGAATAAGACTAAAATAAACCTAGCTTAAACTAAAAATAAAACCTAAAATAAACTAACAAACCTAACTACCTAAAATAAAATAATAACCTAAACTGGCGTGAAAAGATAAAATAACTGATCAAAAAAAAATGAAAATAAAGCTCAGTAATAAATAAACCTAAACAAAATGCTAAGATAAAGATCCTAAACTAAGATATTAAGGCGGAATAAAATAAAATAAAATGAGCTGGGATAAATGATAAAACTAAATGAAGCTAAGGCCTGCCGGGTTTGCTTAGTTAAAAGGCCAGACCCAAGATCCTAGGCTTAGGTTGTGAGCTGAGTCCAGACCCTAGGCCCTGAGACTGACTACTAGCCCTTGACCTGGGCTTGCATGCAGGCCCTGGGCCCCAGGCTGAAGGCCAGGCCACTGGATCCTGAGCTGTGCCTGGGTTTGAGCCCTAGGCCAGCCACAGAATGACCTGGCAGAGGCTAGGCCTGGGCCCTGGGCCACTGAGCCCTGAGCAGTTTGAGTATGCAAGATAAAAGGCATAAATGGCCACCGGCATGGCTGAGCCCTAGGCCCTGAGCCCTGGGCCAGACCCTGAGGCCCTGGGCCATGAGCCACAGGCCCTAGGCCTGAGCCCTGGAGTCTGGGTACAAAGACCCTGACCACTAGGCCACTGAGCCAGCTGCACAAGGCACAGGCTGGTGAGTGTATGAGACTAAGATGATAAAGAAGGCCTAAATGGTAAATAAGATGAGGATCTGAGCTAACCTAAAGCCTGAGCCTAAGACTGAGCTTATAAAAGATAAAGATAAAGATAAAACTGGACTAAGATAAAGATAAATTAAACCTAAAGCTACTAAAATAAGATAAACTTAAAAATAAAACCTGATAAAATTAAACTAAAAGATAAAATGAGCGTAAAATAAAATAAAATAAAATAAAACTAAATGAAATCTAAACTAAACATAAATATAAAATAACTAAACACAAACTAAAATAAATAAAATAAAACCCTAAACTAGCTAAAATAAACTAGATTAAAATAAATAAAACCTAAACCTAAACTTAATAAACTAAACCTAAACTAAAAATAAAGATAAAATAAACAAAAATAAACCTAAAATAAAACCTAAGACCTAAAATAAATAAATAAATAAAAAATAAAACTAAAACTAAAAGAAACTTAGCCAAACCTAGAAACCAAAATAAACTAAAATAAATAAACCTAGATAAAATAAACTAAACTAAATAAAATAATAATTAAACCTAAATAAAGAAAAAAAAATAAAATAATAGAATAAAATAAAAATAAACTAAATAAAGCTAAACTCTGTTGGTTAATTTTTAAAAACTAAACACTAACCCTAGCAGTGGAAATCTAGCCTGAGCCATAGGCAGCACCTTAAACTGAGCCACTAGGCCTAGACTGACTCTGGGCCGGGCGTGGAAACCTAGCCATGAGCCCTGATCCTAGTAAAGATAAATAATGATTAAAAGCCTGACCCTGGAGTCCTACCCAAACCTGAGCCCTAGGCACTAAATCTTGAGCCCTGACCCTAAATTCTAGGCCAGGCCCTGTAGGCCACTGAGCCCAAGACCCTAGGCCTGGGCCACTGAGCCACAGGCCTGGGCATGGGCCTGCTGGCCCACAGACCCTAGGCCCAGACCTGAGCCCTAAGCCATGAGCCCTGGGCAGAGGCCCTGAGAGTCTTGGTCCTAAGAGCTCTAAGCTTAATCCTAAAAGATAAAATAAGACAAAATGAAATAAAGGAATGCCCTCCTGGAAATAAATATAAAAAAAAATAAACACCATAGCTAAAACAGCCTGAAGCTGAAACAGGCTTAAAGGTTATAATAAAATAAAATAAGTAAATGAGTAAATAAACTGAAACTAAACTAAAATATAATAAACCTAAAGATAAAACCTAAAATAAAATAAAACCAAGTAAGATCAATAAATAATTAACTATACTTAAAAAAAAACCTTAAAAGATAAAAGTAAAACATAAACCCTAAACTAAGAAGAATGTAATCCTAATAAATAAAATAAAATAAATATAAACCTAAACTAAAATAAACTAAACTAAAATAAATTAAAACCAAAACTAAACCTAAAATAAAGTAAACTAAACTCTAAAACTAAATAAAATAAATAAATTAAAATAGACATAAACTGAAACTAAAAATAAAACATAAAACATAAACCTAAAATATAAAATAAAACCTAAACTAAAACCTAAAAAAAAAACCTAAACCTAATAAATAAAATAAAATTAAAACTAAACTAAAAATAAAACATAAACAAACTGAACACAAAATAAATAAAAAAAAAAACTAAAATAAATAAGATTAAAATTAATTAACTAAACTAAATAAAAAAAACCTAAATAAAATTAAAAATAAAATAAATTAAAATAAATAAATAAATAACTTGAACTGTCGATTTGGTTAATTTTTTTTAAAAAAAAACCTAAAACAAATAAATCTAAATCTTAAACCTAAACCTTTAACCTAAAATAATGGTATTCCCAAACCTACAACCTTAAAACTTACAACCCTAAACCCTAAACCCTAAACCTAAACCTTAAACCCCTACAACCAAACCCCAATATAAATCAACCACAAAACATGCTTGCAAACCCTAAACCACAAACCATAAACCACAAAAACCCCAAAACCTAAAGCCACAAATCCCTAAACCCCCACAAACCCTAAACCTAGCACTAAACCCTAAGGGTGGCATAACCTTGATGGCAGAACATCAGTCGGCCCGGGGCTCAGGTCAGGATCTAGTGGTAGAGGCAAGGTGAAGGTGGTTATTATCGCAGTGGTGGTGGGGGATCTGGAGGTCTTTATGGATATGGAGGACATGGTAGGAGCAGTGGTGGTTATGGAGGCCGTAGGAGAGATGAAGGTTACAGCTGTGGTGGTGGCAGAGGGAGAGATTGGGGATAGGATGGAGGATCATACTAGTGAGGCCAGGGTGGTTATGATGGGAGGCAGGAGATAGTGAAGAACAGTCAATCCAACTATTGCTTGTGGAATTGCCTTTACAGTATAGATGGTTCTAGTTATCTATGGTCTTTATTTTGCTCTATTCGTGCTCATTTTTTATCTATGTCATCGCTTGTGTCTTAGAATACTTCGTGTGTTACGTGGTTGATGAGATCGAAAAGAAGAAATGTTGAATATGAATTTCTTCTCTGTTAAAAAAAAATAAAAACCCTAAACCCTAAAATAAAAATTGAAACTTAGACCTAAAACCTAAACCCTAAACCCTAAATCATTAAACCCTAAACCTAAACCACAAAAACACAAAACCCTAAACCTTAAACCCTAAACCCCCCAAACTAAACCCCAAAACCTATAACCCACAAACCTAAACCCTAAACCTCAGACCACAAACCTAAACCCACAAACCCCAGAACCACAAACTAAACCTAAACCTAAAGTAAATAAAACTTAATAATAAAATAAATAAATAAAATTGAAACTAAATAAAATAAAATAAACAGCAAACTAAAACTAAAACCTAAAACAAAAAATAAAATTAAAATTAAAAATAAAATAAAACAAAATAAAATAAATAAAAACCTAAACTAAATAAATAAAATAAAATAAACCTAAGAATAAAAGTTAAATAAAATAAAAACTAAACATTAAATAAAAATAAAATAAACCTAAAATAAAATAAAATAAAACTAAATTAAAACCTAAACCTAAGGGAATAAAACCTAAAATAAATAAATAAAAATAAAAATATAAACCACAAAATAAAACTACTAAAACAATATTTAAAATAAATAAAATAAACCTAAACACAACTAGCATAATAAATACAAGCCTAAACCTAAACCTAAAATAAAACAAAACCCTAAAGCTAAACTAACTAAATAAAATAAAATAAACTAAAAAACCTAAACCTTAACTAAAAATAAAACCTAAAAAAAAAATAAAATAAAATAAAAAACCCTAATTCCTAAACTAAAAAAATAAAATTAAAACTAAAAGCTAAACACAAAATAAAATAAAACCTTAAACTAAAAAATAAATAAATAAAACTAAACTAAAATAAAGTGTATACTAAACCTGAGACCTAAAAAAAAGCTAAAATAAATAAAGAAATAAATATGCTAAACTAAATGAAATAAAAAATAAAATAAAATAAAAATAAAAGAATAAACTAAAATAAAAGATAAAATAAAAAAATAAATTCTAAATAAACCTAAACTCGGGTTTGCTTAAAATTTTTTTAACTGACCCTGGACCTTCCCTGGGCCTTAAATCCTGGGCCTAAACTGGGCCACTGGATCCAGGCCCTGAGCTCAACCCCAGGCTAAAATGACACTGAGCCTAATGACCTGACCACTGACCCCAGACCCTGGGCCAGGCCACTAGCCATGGGCTTGAGCCACAACTCTAAACCTGGGCCTGACTACTAACCCTGACAGCCCAGACCCAGCCCTGGGCCCTAGCCCTATAACTGAGCCTGGTGACCCTACTAAATCTTAAAACTTGAGCTGATTAAATAAACCTGATAATAAAGATAAATAAATAAACTTAGACCTAAAAGATAAAAAAAAAATAAAAGTAAAACTAGCTAAGACCTACACTACCTAAAAATAAATCAAAATAAAAATTTAAAATAAAATAAATTAAATAAACATAAACTAAACTAAAAAAATAAACTTAAGAATAAAAAAACATAAAATAAAATAAACGATAATTAATAAAATAAACCTAAGATAAAATAAAATCAAAACTAAATAAAAGCTAAACCTAACATAAACTTAAAATAAAACAAAATAAATAAAAAATAAAACTTAAAACTAAACTAAAAACCTAAACCTAAAATAAAATAAAATAAACCTAAACATAAACTAAAAATAAATAACTAAATAATAAAACCTAAACCTAAACTAAACCTAATATAAACTAAACCAACCTAAACTAAACCTAAACTAAAATTAAATAAACTAAAATATATAAACTTAAAATAAAACCTAAAATAAACTTGGGATAAAACCTAAAACCACATAAAATAAAATAAAACCTAAACTAAACAAAATAAAATAAAACCTAAACTAAAAATAAAATAAAATAAAACTCAATAAAATAAACTAAACCTAAAAATAAACTAAAATGAAAATATTAAAACAAAATAAATAAAATAAACCTAAATAAAACTAAAATAAAATAAACTATAATAAATAAATAATCTAAATGAACTATATAAACCTAAATGGGTTTTTAATTTTTTTAAAACCTAAATCCTAACCTAAACCTATAAACCCTATAACCTAAACCCTACCCATAACCTGTAATCCTACCCTAAAACCCTAAACCATAAAATTTAACTCTAAACCCTAAACCTATCACAAATAAACTAACTAAACCCCAAACCCTAAAACCTACAACACTAAATCCTAAACCCTAAACTAACCTAAAACCCAAACCACAGAATGAATGAGAACGATGGTAGGAACATCCCGTGGTAGGCTTAGTCAAGATGTAAGGAGAGGCAGAGGCATTGTCGTAATGGTGGTGGGGATATGGAGGTGGTGGTAGAGTAGTGGTGGTTATGGTGGGAGGAGGCAGCGGAGGTTACAAGTGGTGGTGGCGGATGGAGAGATTAGGGATATGATGGGGATCACTCAAGAGGTGGGGTGGTTGTGATGAACTAGAAAGCCCGAAGAATGGCCAATCTAATGCTTATGGAACTATTTCTTTATAATGAACATTCTACTTATCTGGTTTTAATTTTCTTTATGGGTGCTCATTTTTTATCTATGTCATAAACATGTCTTAGAAAACTTGGGTGCTACTTGGTTGATCAAATCGAGAAAAATGTTGAATCATTTGTTCTTTGTTAAAAAACCTAAACTCTAAACCACTAAAACTTAAACCCTAAACCTAAAACTAAACTCTAAACTCTAAACTAAACCTCTCTAAACCCCTAACCCCTAAAACTAATAAACCCTAAACCCAAAATAAGCTAAACCTAAACTAAACTAAATAAAACCTAAAAGAAAATAAATAAAACCTAAACCAAAATATATAAAATATAATAAAATAAAAATAAACTAAACCTAAAACTAAACACTAAACCAAAGAAACAAAATAAAACTAAAACTAAGAATAATAAATAAAAACCTAAAACTAAACTAAAAAAATAAAACCTAAATAAAATAAAATTCAACTAAAATAAAATAAAATAAACCAAAAAAAAAAAAACTAAATAAAACCTAAACCAAAAAATAAACCTAAAAATAAAATAAAAAATAAAACCTAAACCTCAAATCTAAATAAAATAAACCAAACCTAAACTAAAATAAACTAATAAATAAATAATACTAAACCTAATAAAATAAAAAGCTAAACTTAAATGTAAACCTAAATGAAATAAAACAAACTAAAATAAACCTAAACTTAAACTAAAATAAAACCTAAATTAAAATAAAACATAAAACCTAAAAAAAAAATAAAATAATAACCTAAACTGGCTAAATAAAAATAAAACCTAATCAAAAAAAAAGATAAAGCTCTAATAAATAAACCTAAAAAAATAAACTAAAAATCCTAAAATAAAATATTAATAAATAAAGATAAAAATAAAATAAAATGGGATAAATAAATAAACTAAATAAACCTAAAACTGGGTTTCTATTAAAAACCAACCAAGATCCTAAACTTGTAAATCAGTACCTGACCACTGAGCCACTGAGCCACAAAGACCTGGGCCATGAATGGGCTACCCAGGCCCTCCACAGCCACAGATCCAGGCTCTGCCCCATTTGAGCCCTAAACTGACCCCAAGAGGCCCTGAGCCCTGGGAGGCAACCTAACCACACAGGCCCTGGGCCCTGGGTTGAGTATAGATAAAGGCATAATGACTGACCATGGCTGAGCCACTGGGCACTGAGCCCTAGGCCAGACCACTGGGCCACTGGGCCTAAATGGGCCTGAGCCCTAAATAATGGAGCCACCTGTGAGCCCTTAAACTTTGACCAACTAATAATCTGGGCTAAATGTAGATAAAATAAATAAACCTACTAAATAATTAAATAAAGTCTAAACTAAACCAAACTGGGCTAACTAGGCTTAAAGATAAGATAAAATAAATAAAAAACTAAAGATAAAATAAATTAAAACTAAACTAATAAAATAATAAACTTAAAATAAAACTAAATAAAATTTAAAACTAAGTAAGATAAAATAGCATAAAATAAAATAAAATAATAAAACTAAATGAAATCTAAACTAAACATAAATATAAAAAAATAACCTAAACCAAAACTGAATAAAACAAAATAAATAAAACCTAAACTAAAAATAAACTAAATTAAAATAAATAAAACCTGAAGCTAAAATATATAAAACTAAATAATAAATAAAATAAAATACAAAATAAACCTAAAATAAAACCTAAAACCTAAAAAAATAAATAAATAAAAATAAAACTAAAACTAAAAAAAACTTAACCAAACCTAAACCAAAATAAAACTAAAATAAATAAACTAGATAAATAAACTAAACTAAATAAAATAATAATTAAACCTAAATAAAAGAAAAAATAAAATAATAAATGATAAAATAAACTAAATAAACTACTGTTGGTTAATTTTAAAACCCAAAACTGACCACTGGCCAGGTAAATCTCCTAACCAGAGCCTTAAAGTGACCACACCCTAATGCTAATGGACTTCCTGAGCCATGAGCCTAAATCCTATAAAATAGATAAATATTAAACCCTGAAGATCACAGGCCCTGAGCCACTAGCCTAGTCTTGAGCCCACAGACCCTGATTCTAGCTCACTAAATCCAACCACTGAGCCCAACCTGGGCCACCAGGCACTGGGCCACAAGGCACACTGACATAGCCTCTGGGCCCTAGGCCCCACTGGGCCCCAACTCCACATATAGGAGAGGCCACTGATCCTGAGTCTTGGTCCCAAACTAAAAGACTAAACTAAAATAAAACCTAAAAGATAAAATAAAATGGAATGCTTAAACCTAAATAAAGATAAATATAAAAATAAAATAAAACCTTAACTAAAGGCACTACTAAACCTAAACTTAAATTTAAATTATTAAAATAAAAAATAAAACTAAAATAAATAAAATAAATTTAAACTAAACTAAAAATATAATAAACCTAAAATAAAACCTAAAAAAAATAACCAAAGTAAAATGAAAATAAAATAATAACTAATATAAACTTAAAAAAAAAACCTAAAAAAAATAAAACTAAAACATAAACCCTAAAAGAATGTAATCTAAAATAAATAAAATAAAATAAATATAAACCTAAACTAAAATAAACTAAACTAAAATAAGTAAACCAAACTAAACCTAAAATAAATAAACCTACTCTAAACTAAATAAAATAAATAAATTAAAATAGACATAAACCAAAACTAAAATTAAACCTAAAATAAAACATAAAACATAAACCTAAATATAAAATAAACCTACCTAAACCTAAAAAAAATAAAACCTAAACCTATAAATAAAATAAAATTAAAACTAAACTAAAATAAAAGATAAACCTAAACACAAAATAAATAAAACTTAAACTAAAATAAATAATTAAATTAATTAACTAAACTAAATAAAAAAACCTAAATAAGAATTAAAATAAAATAAATTAAAATAAATAAAATAAACTTGAACTGTCGATTTAGTTAATTTTTTTAAAAAAAAAAACCTAAACCCACAAATCCTAAATCTTAAACCCTAAACCTTTAACCTAAAACTAATGGTATTCACTACACCTAAACTTCAACCCTAAACCTGACCCTGGCCCTAAACCTTAAACCCCACCACATATAATCACCCACAAACCATCTAAAAACCACTAAACCATACCACTAAAACCCCAAACCCTAAACCCTAAATCCTAAACCCTAAACCCTAAACCCTAAACACTAAACCCTAAGAATTGGCATAACCTTGATGGCAAGAACATCACCGTCAGCCAGGCTCAGTCCAGATCTAGTGGTAGAGGCAAGGTGAAGGTGGTTATTATCGCAGTGGTGGTGGGGGATCTGGAGGTCTTTATGGATATGGAGGACATGGTAGGAGCAGTGGTGTTATGGAGGCCGTAGGAGATGAAGGTTACAGTGTGGTGGTGGCGAGGAGAATGGGGATAGAGGATCATGCTACTAGAGGCAAGTGGTTATGATGGGAGAATAGTGAAGAGCGATCATCCAATGCTTGTGGAATTGCCTTTTCTGATATAGATGGTTCTAGTTATCTATGGTCTTTATTTGCTCTGTGCTCATTTTATCTATGTCGCCATTGTGTCTTAGAATGCCTGTGTTACGTGGTTGATGAGATCAAGAAGAAATGTTGAATATGAATTTCTTCTCTGTTAAAAAAATAAAACCCTAAACCCTAAAATAAAAAATTGAAACCTGACCTAAACCTAAAACCTAAACCCTAAATCATTAAACCCTACCACAACCACAAACCCCAAACCCTAAACCTACCCTAACCCCTAAACCCCCCAAAATAAACCAAACCTACCACAAAAGACCCACAAACCTAAACCCTAAAACCCTAAACCTAAAACTTAAAACCTAAGTAAATAAACTTAATAATAAAATAAAATAAATAATTGAAACCTAAATAAAATAAAATAAAACTAAACTAAAATAAAATAAAATAAATTAAAATAAAATAAACAAAAATAAAATAAATAAAACCTAAAACTAAATAAAAAAAAATAAAATAAACCTAAGATAAAAAGGTTAAATAAAATAAAAACTAAACATTAAATAAAAATAAAATAAACCTAAAATAAAATAAAATAAAACTAAATACCAAACCTAAAATAAATAAAAATAAAATATAAACCTAATAAAAAAACTAAACCTAACAATGTTAAATAAATAAATAAACTAAGCCTAAACCTAGCAGATAATAAATCAACCTAAACCTAAAACCTAAAATAAAAATGAAAAACCTAAAACTAAATAAAATAAATAAACTAAAAAAAACCTAAACCTTAACTAAAAATAAAACCTAAAATAAAAATAAAATAAAACCTAATTCTAAACCTAAAAAAAATAAAATTAAAAAAGCTAAACTAAAAATAAAAAAAATAAAACCAAACTAAAAAAATAAATAAATAAAACTAAACTAAAAATAAGCATATGCTAAACTAAATAAAATAAACTAAGATAAATAAAAATAAATGAAACTAAATGAAATAAAATGACCTAAATAAAATAAAAAAAAATAAACTAAATAAAATAAATAAAAAAATACTAAACCTACCCTGGGTTTGATTTTTTTTTTAACTCTAAAGGACTACCCTAGGCCAGATCCAGGCCACTGGGCCCTGAGCCCTGATCCACACTCACCACTCTGACCCTGGGCCACTAATAACTGAGCCTGGCCAGACCCTGGGCTCCTGAGCCACTGGCCAGGCCACAGATCAAGGCCCTGGGCTACTAACCCTGAGCCCTGACCTTGGGCAAATGGGCCCTGAGCCCTATTGACCTGGGCACTGAAGCTGACCTAGGCCTAAATCTAAACACTTGCCTGGGATTAAATAAAACCTATAATAAGATAATAAATAAACCTAAAAAAATAAAATAAAAGGTAAACTAAACTAAGACCTGCACCTCCTAAAATAAATCAAAATAAAATTAAATAAAATAATAAATAAGAAACATAAACTAATAAATAAACTTGGAATAAAACATAAATAAAGTAAAATAATAAAATAATAAACCTAAAATAAAATAAAATCAAAACTAAATAAAGCTAAACCTAAAATAAACTTAAAAATAAAACAAAAAAATAAAATAAAAATAAAACTTAAACCCTAAACTAAAAAAAACTAAACCTAAAAAAAATAAAATAAACTAAACATAAACTAAAATAAAGAAACTAAAATAAATAAAACCTAAACCTAAACCTACC
This sequence comes from Cymbidium sinense, assembly GCA_021442155.1. Classification (NCBI taxonomy): domain Eukaryota; kingdom Viridiplantae; phylum Streptophyta; class Magnoliopsida; order Asparagales; family Orchidaceae; genus Cymbidium; species Cymbidium sinense. The sequence goes on along the minus strand of CM038229.1, from coordinate 14,860,997 downwards.
TAATAAACTAAACCAAAACTAAACCTAAACTAAACTAAAATTAAATAAACTAAAAATAAATATAAACCAAACTTAAAATAAAACCTAAAATAAACTTAGAATAAACCTACAAAATAAAATAAAATAAAACCTAAACTAAACTTAAAATAAAAAATAAACCTAAAATAAAATAAAATAAAACTCAGTAAAATAAACTAAAAAAAATAAACTAAAATAAATATAAACTAAAACAAAACTAAATAAAAAATAAACCTAAATAAAACTAAAAAATAAAATAAACTATAATAAATAAAAAATAATCTAAATGAACTATATAAACCTAAACCTACCGGTTTACTTAATTTTTTTTAAAAAAACCTAAATGCTAAATCCTAACCCCTAAACCCTAAACTATAAACCCAAAACTAACCCACAAACACAAACCCAAACTAATCCTAAACCTAAAACCACAAACCTAAAACCATAAAATTTAAACCCTAAACTAAACCCTAAACCTGAATCCACAAACCTAAACCACAACCCCAAACCCTGACCACAAAACCCTGACAAAATCCACAACCTAAACCAACCAAACCACAAACCCTAAGAATGGAGAACCTTGATGGTAGGAACATCCCGTCAGGCTTAGTCAGATGTAGGGTGAGGCAGGGTTATTAGTAATGGTGGTGGGGGATATGGAGGTGGTGGTTAGAGTAGTGGTGGTTATGGAGGTGGGAGGAGCGGAGAGGTTCTGAGTGGTGGTAGCGGATGGAGATTAGGGATATGATGGGGATCCCTTTCGAGAGGTGGGGGTGGTTGTGATGGGAACTAGAGAAGAATGGCCAATCTAATCGGCTGCTTATGGAACTATTTCTTTATAGTAGTGACTGTTCTACTTATCTAGGGTTTTTTATTTTCTTTATGGGTGCTCATTTCTGATCTATACTATTGCTTGTCTTAGAAAACTTGGGGAGCTACTTGGTTGATCAAATCGAAGAGAAGAAATTTTGAATCTAAATTTGTTCTTTCTTAAAAAACCTTAAACTCTAAACCTAAACTAAAACTTAAACCCTAAACCTAAAAACCTAAACTCTAAACTCTAAACCCTAAACCCTAAACTCTAAACCCTAACTAAACCCTAAACTAACCTAAAACCCTAAACCCAAAATCCAAAAAAGCTAAAACCTAAACTAAACTAAATAAAACCTAAAAGAAAATAAAATAAAACTAAAAAAATAATATAAAATATAATAAAATAAAACATAAACTAAAACCTAAAATAAAAAAAACCTAAACCTAAAAGAAAACAAATAAAACTAAAAAAAACTAAATAAAATAAATAAACCTAAACTAAAACTAAAAAATAAAAAACCTAAATAAAATAAAATTCAACCTAAAATAAAATAAAAATAAAAATAAAAACTAAATAAAACCTAAACCAAAAATAAACTAAAATAAATAAAATAAACCTAAACCAGAATCTAAATAAAATAAACCAAAACCTAAACTAAAATAAAACTAAACTAAAATAAATAAAACTAAACCTAAACTAAAGATAAAACCTAAACTTAAATAAACCAAATAAAATAAATAAAACAAACTAAAATAAACTAAACTAATACCTAAAATAAACCTAAAATAAAACATAAAACCTAAAACCTAAAAATAAAATAATAACCTAAACCTAAATAATAAATAAATAAAATAAAAATAAAGCTCAAAATAAAATAAAAAAAAAAGATAAACTAAAATAAAATCCTTAAATAAACTAAATAAAATAAATAAACTGGGATAAATAAAAATCTAAATAAACCTACTTGCGGGTTTACTAATTAAAAACCAGATCCTAAACTTACTAATCAAATCCTAGGCCCTACTAAACTGAGCCCCCTACCTGACCTAGGCTTTACCCTAAGCCACCTGGGCCCTCTAAAATCTTAGCCACAGGCCCTACCACCCTGACCCTCTAGTCCTGGCTACCCTAAATCTTCACACACACTACTACCATAAACCCTACAACCTACCACACCCCTAACCCCACCTTAAACCCTAAACCTAAGCTAACCCTAAACCTTAAACTAAACTAACCCTAAACCCAGAATTAGAACACCACAAGAACATCACTTATAAACCCAGGCTGATGGTGATGGAGTCGAAGGTGGAGGCAATAGTTATCATAGTGGTGATGGGGAATCTGGAGGTGCTAGTGGATATGTAGGTTGTGGTCAAAGAAGTGGTTATAGAGGCAGGCGAAATGATGGATGTCTGGCTATAGAGGCAAGAGGAGTGATGGATGTTACAACCATGGTGGTGGTGGAGGGAGAGATCGAGGATATGATGGCGAATCCCTCGAGAGGTGGGGTAGTTACTGGGAGGCGGAGAAAGTGAAGAATAGTTGATTCATCATGCTTATGGGTGTCTTTACTGTAGATACGGTTCTACTTATCATGGGATTTTTTTTGCTCTATGGTTGCTCATTTTTGATCTATGCCATAGGTTGTGTCTTAGAAAACTTGGGGTGCTACCTGGTTGATGAAATAAAAGAATAAATGTTGAATATGAATTTGTTCTCTATTTAAAATAAATAAACCATAAACTAAACCCTAAATTAAAACTTAAACCCTAAAACCCTAAACTCTAAAAACCTTAAACCCTAAACCCTAAAACCTAAACCCTACACCCTAAACCTAAAACTAACCCTAAAACCCTAAACCCAAAACCCAAATAAAGCTAAAACTAAAATAAAATAAATAAAACTAAACCAAAATAAAATAAAAAATATAATAAAAACATAAACTAAAAAACTAAACTAAACCTAAACCTAAAAGAAAACAAAATAAAAATAAAACTAAACAAAATAAAAGAAATAAAACCTAAACTAAACTAAATATAAAAACCTAAATAAAATAAAAATTAAACCTAAATAAAATAAAATATAATAAAACTAAATAAAAAACTTGAACCTAAAATTTAACCTAAAATAAAAAAAATAAAACTTAAACCCGAACTAAAAAAACCAAAACCTAAAATAAAATAAAATAAAAATAAAATAAACTTAAACCCAGAATAAAAAATAAATGAATAAATAAATAAAACCTAAACCTAAACCTAAACTAAATAAAGATAAAATAAACTAAAATAATCCTAAACCTAAACTAAAAATAAAACCTAAAAACCCTAAACTAAAACTTAAAACTGAACCTAAAAAAAAAATATAAAAAAAATAAATAAACCTAAAATGAAACTAAAATAAAATAAAGTAAACTAAAAATAAACCTAAACCTAAAATAAATAAATAAAATAAAACTAATATAAATAAACCTAAAATAAACTAAACTAAATAAAATAAATAAACTTAAATAAAATAAAAATAAAATAAACTCAAATTAATAAAAAAAAATAAACTAAATAAACCTAAACATATGGTTTGTAATTAAAAAAAACACAAAAACCTAAATCCTAAACCCTAAACCCTAAACCTAAAACAAACCTTAAACCTAAAAGCCTAAACCTAGAACCCAAACCTACAACCTAAACCCTAACCAAAACCTGACCAAAAACCTAAACCTAAAACCCACCCACAAACCCCCAAACTCCCAGCCAAACCCTAAGCATAAAATAACCCAACTAACACAAACCCTAAGAATGGGCAAAACCTTGATAGCAGGAACATCACCGTCAACTAGGCTGAGTCTAGATCTAGCGATGGAGGCGAAGGTAGAGAAGATGATTATCATAGTGGTGGTGGGGGATCTGGAGGTGTTGGTGGATATGGAGGTGGTTGGGCGATGGTGGTTATGGAGGAGGATGGCGATGAGGTTCTGTAGTGGTGGTGGAAGGGAAGATCGAGGATATGATGGCAGATCACTACTGAGAAGTGGTGGTTCGATGGGAATAGGAGAAACTAAAAAAGATTCATTCGATTTCCTTATGAAACTATGTCTCCATAGTAGAGATGGTTCTACTTATCTAGAGTTTTTGATTTGCTCTATGGGTGCTCATTTTTTATCTATGTCATCACTTGTGTCTTATAAAACTTGGGGTGCTACTTGGTTGATGAAATCAAAAGAAGATATGTTGAATATGAATTTATTCTTTAAAAAAACCTAAACCCTAAACCCTAAACTAAAATTAAACCACCTAAACCTAAACCAAACCCTAAAACCCTAAACCCACAAACCCACAAACACTAAACCTAAACTAAACCCAAACCCTAAACCTAAACTATAAACACAAAACCTACCCTAAACCCACACAAATCATAAAGCCTAAACCTAAAATAAACCTAAACTAAATACCTAATAAAATAAATAAATAAACCTAAACCTAAACCCTAAACCCAAGACCATAAATGCTAAACACTAAAACCTACAACCCTAAATGAACCCCACAAACCCCAACCCTTAAACCTTGAGAAAAATGTCATTAGGGTAGATTTAAGAATGACCTAATCTAACATAGTTATGGTAGCTAAAGAAAATATCTTCAGAGACTTTCCTTGACTATTAAGATTTGAATACCCTAAATCTAACCTAAATCATATTATAATACCATATATTATAGTATAATGTAGCATCATATATTTGAGCATGTAGTGATGTGTTTTAGATGTTATAAGATGTTTTGAAATGTTTTAGTATATTATGGTATTGCTATTGTTTATGTTAATATAAATCATAAAAATATTGATTTAATAAATCAGATGATTAAATTTGTTAAATTTGAAGTGGGAATTAGGTTGTAGTACCAAAGGTGTGCTATGCCACTTGTAGTCTAAAAAGTAAGATTTTATGTTCAAAATAATTATTATATGTTGTAGCATAGTATAACATCATGTATCATAATATATTGTTCATTTTAAATTCTTTTAGTATTTTACAATCATGCACTCAAGCCTTAGCATTGTTTATAAAAATTTTGATTTAGACTTTACAATGGTGGAATTTTTCCAAATTCATAATAAGTAGAGCATGGCATCATAATATATTGTTTCAATTTAAAATATGTAAGTGATATGACTAAAATATATAGTTTTTATTATTTAGACTAAATTTATGATTTTTTATCTTAAGAAACCCCTTGTGATGTGATATGAAATTTAATATAACATGTTATAGGGTATTATAATATAGGATGCCATAACATAGTGTAGCATCAATCATTATAAACTTACTATTGTGTATTAATATTTATTGTTTAGCATATTTTAGTTGGTTATAGTATGATGTAGTAGAGTTTGTACTAGTATAATTCATAAAAATACTAATTTATAGGCTGAGATGATGGGATTTGGCCAAATTTAAGGTAACCTCTAAGGAACATCATTAGGGTGTGCTATGGTGTGTCATTTAATCAAAAGAATGGAAATTTGCATCCAAAATAAATGTTCACTTTTCAACCAAATATTATAATTTTTTGTTTAAAGTGATTCATTTTAAGGTGTAATGTAAGATAATATATTATATGAAAGCATATTAAAATATAATGTACATAACAATATAACTTCATAAATATATGAATGTGGTGGTGTGTTATTAAATGTTATTGTACATTTTAGTATGTTTTACTTTTATTATAATACATTGGGTTAAAACTCACAAAAATGTTAATTTGAAGGTTGAGATGGAAGAATTTGGCCAAATCATGGCACACACGAAGAAACACCAAAATTATGCTATTTTGTACCATTTAATAGAAAAATAACAATTTTACATCCAAAATGACATTATTCATATTTTTGAAAATTTTTATTATTTGTTCTTTTAAGTGATTCTAATGAGGTGTAATGTTAGACAATATATTATATTATAGCAAATTATAATATTACATCATATATTATATTATAATCTTGTATGTTAATTCACACTATAATATGTTTAGCATGATATTGTATAGTTTGTTTGAGCTTGCACCATCATAAATCATAAAATGTTGATTTGAATGTTAAGATGATGTAATTTTAATACATTATTAGGCTTTTGGTTGAAGTATTAAAGGTGTGCATAAAAGAAAAATAAGATTTGATGAGAATTCCATGTCAGGACATGGAGGGAGATCCAAGGATCACACATGCATTGGACATGACATGGGAGGGTATGTAGGGCATAGAAGAAGAAAATTAATGGGGATAAAGTTTGAATTTGATTTGATTATATGGCTTGTGGAAAGAAGATCCATTAGGGATAAGAATCTATAATCCACAGGATTAAGATCGAATCAACTTTAATTTGTTTTGTTTTAATTGATGTGTAGGCATATCTGCTAGAGATATGGGCTTGAGTCTACTAGGGATCGGGTATATGAACCTTCCACTAGGGAAGCATGTTCGAGCTATCCACTGGAGATTAGGATTTGAGTTTGATTTCACAGATTTGTTTGGGGATGTATCCGGGAATAAGAGTTTGGTTGGATTTCTTTGATTTAGACTCTCTTGAGGAGTTGGTTTAATTTGGCTCCACTAGAGAGGTTGGTTTTGAATTTGATTTATTTGTTTGACTTGTTTATATATGATTTGGGGCTCCACTGGAAGAAAGGTGTGATTTAACTCCCCTAGGGAAAATAAAATTGGGTTTAATTTAATATTAGTTAATGTATGGACGCTATCGGTGTGAAATGGACCCACTAAGAAGAGCTATATCGACTTGACCTATCGAGTTTAAAAATCTAAAGGGATAGTCTACTGGCTATGGGTTAGAGCTAGCTAATCAAAGGGGTTGCCTTTCAGTGTGCAATAGTTGTGTTGGGAAGAAGGCTTAGCAGACTTACATCTTCCAAAGTAAGGAACAACCACTGGGGTGACCTATTGGATGCACAACAAATCAAACCTAACCTAGGGCAACTTCTATGTGAATGCTGCTGAGGACTTATGTCAACTCAAAAGTAGTCAGAATTAATTTTATTTTAATTTCATGTGATTTGAGATGGTTTACTTAGTTTGGTTTGATTTTGAAAAGGCATATCCTCTGGGGATGTGAGCTCGATCAAATTTGATAGATTTAATTTATGGACCATGTCGATTGTGCGATGGAAGCGAGGGCTATATCGGACTTATCCTATCTGATTTGTAAATCCAAAGAGATAGTCTGGCATGGGGTTAGCCAACCTAAGGGGGTTTTCCTTTAATGTAATATGCTAGGAAGAAGGCATAGACTTACATCTTTTAAAGCGGAACAACCAGGGTGACTGTTGGTAGCACAACAAATCAAACCTAACATTGGAGCAACTACTAAGTGAATGTTGAGGGACTTATATCAACTCAAGAGTAATGGGAAATTCCTATGGGAGACTTTGCGACACCTAAAGATAGGATGTGCTTGAGAAAGGAATCGATGGGGGTGTCCTCTAATCCATAAGTGAATTTATATTTTGGTTATATGTTTGCATGGACCCTATTGGTGTAAGGGACCCTTGAAAGGGCTATGTCGACCTTGACTATCTAGATTTCTTGGACCAAGGAGAATGTACATCCACATAATGGATTCTCCAACCACGGGGTGGTTCTTAGAGAAGGGGAACTATCCAATGATAGTAAAGTAGTGTCTAAATGGGGTGCAAAGATGTGATCAAATATAGTGCCCATAGGGAGGTGCACGATGGAAAAGAAATCTAGGGGTGTTCTACTAGGGGCATCATCTTGAGCCTTGGAAAAGAAAGCTTATCGGTGTACGGTGGCCAACTCAAGGAGAAAGCATAGTAGAAATACATCTATCATGTGTGGTGTATCTTAAGGTACGACAACCAACCAACCTAAGGTGTATCTATGAGCATAAGTGGTGTATCCATCAATATAGTAAGAACCAACCAACCTAAAGTGCCCGTTGGTGTCCAACGATCAATCTGGAAAGAAAGCGTGAAGGCTTACAACTTTCTAAGCAGAACTGAACATCGGGATAGTCTGTCATCGATTGGGATAGATACTATCTAACATAGAGCGACTACTAAGCGGGAGCCTTGAGGAAAAACTAGACCTAGACTTGAAGCAGTCAAGAGGGAAGGAGTAGGTAAGGGACTTATCTAAACCTCAAATATTCTCAACCCAGTCAGTACATGAAGGCTAATCCAAGAAGAAGGCATAGTAGACTCACATCCTCTTAAATGAAGCCAACATGAGGTAGCTTACCGGCCACACAGTAAGGCCTACCAAACTAATAAGGCACTCATTGGTGTGTAGTGGCCAAGTAAGGAAGGAAAGCATAGTAGACTTACATCCTCCAAAGCAAGAAGACCACAGGAGTGACATACTAGCAGGGTAGCATGTCAACGACCTAGAGCACTCTTGAGTGAGTGTCGTTGGGGCATTATCTCAACTCGAGTAGTCAGAGACAAAAGATATGTGTTTGTTTTATATGTTTGTGTGTGGTTTGTGTTTGTGTTGTTTCAATAAATGATAAGATGCCACTTAGGTTCCTAACACCTACCCAAAAACATAATGGCAAATTTACAAACAAGAATACTTTCAACATGGAAGATAATAAATTCAAAATAAAATTTTCATTAATGATAATTACTTTCAAACATAATTTATAATATTTCTTTAAGTAGAGCCCATTGATTGGAAGCATGGGCTCTCCCTTATGATTAATAAGCTGATAAGATCCTCCTTGGTAGGCATTCTATATGGAAAAAGGGCCTTCCCAAGTGGGTTCAAACTTGCCTCCCATCTTATGACGGGCAACAATTGGTCTCCTTAGAACTAAAATAAGCTCTCCTACTTGAAAAGCTCTAAGATGGACCAAGTTGTTGTGAGCTTGAATCATTTTAGCTTTGTATAACTTGAGGTTTTGGCATGCTCACAGGCATCTCTCCTTCTAACCTTTGAGCTCTTCTAACCGCAACTTTTCTTTCTGCTTTGTTGTGATCTTGCTACCCACAACTATCCTTAGTGATGGGAGTTGGACTTCTAATGGTAGAATGGCTTCAGACCCATACACAAAGGAGAAAGAGTAGACTGAGTTGGAGTTCTATATGTGGTGCAGTAGGCCCACAAGGTCTCAACTAACTGCTCATGCCACTATCGCTTATTATTGTCAAGTGTCTTCTTCAGTATTTGGATGAGAGTTTTGTTGAAGGCTTATACTAAGCCATTTTACCTCAGGTATTTGATGGTAGAATATCTTTAATCTATGTTATCTTTGGGAAAAGTTGTTGATCTCTATTCTCTTAAATGCAATGCCATTATTAGATATAATTTATCGAGGCACTCCGAACCTATATACAATATGGTTCCTAAAAAACTGGAGCACATGCTGAGCTGTGACCTCTCTGAGCGGAATCACCTTTGGCAATTTGGAAAAGTTGTATGTAGAAGCTAAGATGATCCGATGACCCTTAGAAGAAGAAGGATCAATCAGACCCACTATGTCGGTACCCCAACACTCAAATGTCCATGAGGCCAATGTAGGATGTAGAATGTTGGGTGGTTAGTGTTTGACCACACCATGTATTTGACATTGGTGGCATCGGCCAGCCATATCAATGAAATATTTGATCATCAATGGCCAGTAGTATCCTAGTCCCTTGATCTTGGCTTTCATCTTTGGACCAGATTGGTTAGCTCCATATAATCCTAGTGTACCTCGATCATGATCTTATGGGCTTTGTGCTTGTCTAAACAATGTAACCACATATGATCGAAAGACTGCCGGTATAAGACACCATCCACAAGAGCATAGGAAAGTGCTCTCTACTTCATTTGATGGGATTGAGACTTCTTATGAGGTAGTTTGTCTTTATTTAGGTAATGTAACTCCTCATCCTTCTTGGAAATGGCTATCTCCTCTTCAAGATAGTACTTTTTGATGAGTATAATATCAATAAGGGATAAGTCTTGTCTATTTTGAACCTTTATTGCTATGGACTCATCCTCCAAACATGCCAACTCCTTAGCAAGTTTGGCTAAAGCATATGTTATGATGTTCTCTCCTCAAAGAATCTTATAAATGGAAACCTCTGGGATTTGGAACAATAACTCTATGGTGTAGTTATGGTAGTGATGGAGCTTGGGCTTTATAACCTTATAAGACCCAGTTATTTGGTTGTTAACTAGCTAAGAATCCCAGAAGATGTTGATGTTCTAAATGATTAGAGTAATGACTAACTCTAAACTGGCAATCAGAGCCTCATATATGGCTTTATTATTAGTGTAAGGATTGGACAGATGATATGAGAATCTCATCATTGTGGTCCAGAGTTAACAAAATTATTCCTACCCCTGCCTTTTTTGGATAGTAGATTGTGGCTCTTCTCCTCTTTGAGAGGAAGCTGCACCATCAAAGTACATCTCCAGTGAATGCTAGCATCCCCTATGATCATGATTTGTTCATCGGGGAGATCATCACTAAGTGAAGAGTCAGAAGTGGTTGTGCCACTAAATCTGAGTCCATATCCTTTCACTGAAGGGGAATGAAGGTAATATCAAATTATGAGAGGATCATGGACCGTCATGCCAGTCATCCAGATAGTGTCAGCCGTGTCATGAGGTACTGTGGATTGATCCTAGAGATTAAGTCACCTTATGAGGAAGCATGTAGTGCTATAGCTTTTGGGATGCAAAGATTAAACCTAAGAAATGCTTCTCAATGGGTGAATAATTAGCCTCAATAGGGATTAGACGATGACTGAGGAAATATAGTCTTTGCCATTGGCTTGGGCTAACAAAGCTCCAAGGGAGTTGTCTAATGCAATAGTGTAAAGTATGAGTGGCTTACCCAGGATAGGGCCTGCTAGAATCGATGATGTCATCAGGTAATGCTTGATGTCTTTAAAGGCATGCTCACACTTATCATCCCACTTGAACTTGGCATCCTTTTCAATAAGTGTCGAGATTCATCTTCCGATAAGTTGGATATAAAGTATCTTAGATACACCAACTGCCCTTGGAATGATCTGAGTTGAGTTAAACTTTTAGTGGGTAAAATTTCTAATATCTCCTTGATCTTGTCTGGATCGATTTCGATTCCATGGTGTCGAATAATAAACCCAAAGAATTTACCTAAAGCTACTCTGAATGCATACTTCAGGGTGTTCATTTTAAAGTTAAATTGTCTTAATTGTTCAAAAATAATAATCAAGTCAAAGAGATAGTGTTTCTTTTCTCTACTTTTAACTACGAGATCATCGACATAGCACTCGACTTGATGATGAATGAGTTCGTTGAAGATTCGAGTCATAGCCTGCTAGTATGTAGCACTTATTTTTAAGGCTAAAAGGAATGACCTTATAGTAATTGATTCTAATCGAAGTAGTGTTGCTTTCATCTTTGGGGGCCATAATTATTTGGTTATAGCCTGATGAGCCATCCATGAAAGATAAGACTGCATGAGATGAGGCAATGTCCACCATCAGCTCCGAGATTGGTAGTGTAATTTTATCTTTTAGACATCCCTTATTTAAATCATTAAAATTGATGCATATGTGAATTTGGCCTTTCTTTTTATTAACTGGGACAATACTGGCTAACTAGATAGGGTATTTTTCTTTCTAAATGAAGCCAGCATCAATCAGTTTCTTGACTTCATAAATGACTTGTTTTTCTATGTCTAATCGCATATGTTTAGGAGCTTGCTTGATAGGGTAAGCAGTAGGCTCTATTACTAGTTTATGGACGGCTACGTCAAGAGCCAATCCAGGCACCTCTTCATAACTCCAAGCAAAGTAGTCCTTAAACTAAATCAACAACCTAACTAAGTTATTGGTTTCAATTTCATTCAACAAAAATGCATGTATGGATCTTCTTCAATTCCTAAGTTGATTTTCTAGAGCTCGTCAATGGTTGACTTGATCTCTTCTTCGAACTCTGGTGGTGCATCTTTGACTTCAAAATCATCTGGATCATTTGAAGTTTCTAAGAACATCTCCTCATATAAGTTAATATGATTTGAAAAGAACCTATCTGATACTAAATGATTGGAGATGATGAAGTAGTAATCATCATCATTGTCTGGACCCACTATCAATCCTAGTCGATCTTGATTGAGATTATTGTAGTTGTTCTTCCATATTCTTTTGAAGTAGTTTGACCTGTTTTGACTAAGTATGTGGGATTAACCCTTTCTTACTAAATTATGAACATAATGGAAGTACCAATCAATCGTAATTCTATTAAATCTTTATATGAATCATTCTCAAGTTCTACATTACCTTCTTGACTTGAGGATGATGCTCACAGAAAGAACCTCTGAGGCTTCACACCTGTGGATGACTTAGGGGCTTCCTTAACTACCAAACCCTTAAGATTTTTAGAGGAATATGGGGTTCTAGCTAACGTTCCCAACTGATTTCTAACTATTTCACATATAGACTTGGATACATTTATGCTTTTCTTTGGAGCCCGGTCTTCATCGCTATCTGGCTCATGTGTCAGCTCCAAGGGAATTTACTATAGAGAAGAGTTGTCTGGCATGCTAACCATATAAGACACATCCTATGAACTAGATCTAAGTCTATATGGATAACAGGTGTACTCCTAGTAGCTGGGACATATCTTCTATTGGGTGGCCAATAAGGAGGTTTTCCACACCTGGGACTGCCTTTGAATTGCCTCTTCCTCTACCTGGTGGAGGTCAAGTCATCCTACCCATATGTTCGAATGGAGTAAAGAATAGTGGGTTGAATCTAATGCCAGGCTCCACTTCCTCCTCCATGTCTATTTTTGCTCCCTTTTATTTTCTTTTTCATTTTTCTTTTCTTTTCTATTTTTTTCTCTTTCTTTCTCTTCTTTTTCCTTTTATTTTAAACTTTGGCCAAGTTTGAGAATAGACTTGTTGATTTTGAGGGAGGTAGTAAGCATCCTATATATGACCTCATGAACTATAAATGGCTTGAGATCTCCTTTGATACAGTAGAGGATCCCACCTCATGAACTTCATACCGATGTAGTAGTGGATGGAACTATGTTGTTCTCATGTATCATGGTCTCTCAAGAAAAGCGTTGAAAGATGTATCCTAGTCTATAATGTGAAACTTGGCTTCGATCTTCCAATCATCTATCTCCAAGGGCAACACTATGGAGCCTAAGGCAAACTGACCTCACTTTCAGAGTGCAAATTCAGTCTTCCCATCATAAACTTAGAAGTATTCTAGACATTAAAACTTCCCTAGTCATAATACACTTCTAACAATTAGGTAAACACTTAACCTAAGCCTAAAGACTTAGAAGAGTTAACCATATGATTAGGTTATGCCTTAGGGATTAGGATAATCAACCTACCCTACAACCCAAATCCAATCCATGTTCACCTTCTCAAGCCAAACCTCAAGTTCAATTCAAACATCAAATTCAAATCAAAATCCAAACCAAAATTCCAAAACCAAATGATTGAAGCCCATGATCAAATCCAAACTTGTAACCCTTCCCAAGCCATAAGACCTATCCCATGGACTTAGCCAAATCTTAATCCAAATCAATCCAAAATCAATTGTTTTTCTCATAATCAATTTATATCTTCAATTATCTTTCAATATATAAATCAAATCTACATTCAAATGATCAAAACTAAATTAAACTATATCAAAACCCTTCCTAAGCCATATGACCTATCCCATGTACCTAGCTAAATATTAATCCAAATCAAGTCAAACTCAATTGATTTTCTTATAAATCAATAATAATCATCTTCAAAATTTAAATGAAATATGCATTTAAATCATCAAAACTAAATCAAACCAAATCAAAATCCAAACCTAAGTCACATGACCTAACTCCATGGACTTTGCAAAATTCCTTCATTCCAAAACCCAAATTAAAGTGATTTTCTCATGAATCAATCATACCTTCAATCATATTCACAAATAAAAATGAAATCTACAATCATCAAGCCAAACCAAAATCAACCCAAGTCAAACCCAACTTAACCCTTTTGACTTGAAATGTTCAAATGAACCAAAACCTATTTGAACCCAAGACAATTGCAAATTAATTTATATATCAATCCCAAATCCATATATAAACTCAACCCAAAATCAAGCCAACTAAACCCAATTGGTCCACTTGACCCAAAGTGGATAATTTGACATATTTGAGTCAAGTTCTAATCCTACCCAAATTGGATTGAACCAAGCCCAAAAAAACATCCCATCATGATTGTTGATCACCTAAGTTTATCAATTATCACAAATTGGGTCAAACCAAGCCAACTTGATCATTTGACCAAGTGAACCCTTTAACCCACATTAACCCAAACTAGCCAAATTACAACAGAAGCCAAATCCCTTGAAACTAATGATTCATACCAAATCAAAATCAATATTTGAATATGACTTGACCTTTAATTGAGTCAAACCAAACCCAATTGGCCCTCTTGACCCAAGTTGACCCAAATTGACAAAAAAGATAAAATTAGGTCAAATCAAAATATAAACCAAATTAATTGCAACCAATGGCTCAAGTTCATTCCAAATTGATTATTGAACTTGACCAAAGCCATGATTGAACCCAATTGAACCGAATTGACCCTTAGCCCAAATTGACCTAATGGTTCAAGTTGGACAAAATCAAAATAAAAAATTAATTGAAACCAAATCATCTTCAATTGGTCAACTAAACCCAACCCATCACCCAAGCCAATTTGGCCAATTTGGTCAAATTGGTTAACTTTCCATTTGACCCAAATGAATTCAATTATGCCAAAATAAAATCTAAGCCAAACTAAATCAACAAATTGATCATATGAACTTAACCCAACCCTTGGTCTGACACATTTTGACCAATTGGTCAACTTGATTAACCTAACCGAATTTGACCTAAATGGGTCAAATTGAGCTAAACCTAAAACAAATTGACTACAATTGACTTGAAATTTGGGCTAACCAACTTTTGGCTCATTTCAAATATGCCCAAATCAAATCCAATGAGAAATGATCATTCTACCCTTTGGTCAAGGTCATCACATGAGATAAATCACCCATGTAAGTCGTCATTTCCTTGGCCACTTGGTACTCTCCCAATGGTCCACCTACACTAGGACCGCCAACTTAAACCAATGGGTAGTTGGGTCAGCCATGACCCATGGCAGGTGACATCACCTCACCCTTTCCATTGGAGCATTTGAAACCCATAGGACACCCATGATTCTTCCTTGGTAGCCACCTCCACACCTTCAACCAACCAAGGCGAGCCAACTCACCTCCTCCCCGCCACCCATGACTCCTTGAGATGGTGGCGAGCCAAACTCAATCCCACCATCTAATCAAGATGAAAGGGGTATACACCCCTCATTTCCACTCAAACACACACAAAAATCATTCCTCATAGCCCTAGCTACCCAAGATCGCCAGAGCCATTCCCTAAGCTCCCAAGCTCGTTCCTCAAATGGAAAATGCCATTCCGTCCATCTCAAATAGGACAATTCCCATTTTGACCTAACTTCTCCATTTTTCAATCAAACTCAAATTAACTTTGCACGCACCTTCCTTAGGCCTCATCGAGCAAGAATGAATCATCTTCGAAGCTTTCAAAGCACTAGAGGTGGGACTTTGATCAAAGTTGAGTTCTAAATCATTGGTTCATGACCTTTTGAGCGAATGTCGAGGAATTGATCAATTACTGCTCAATAGGGCTTCATCACAACTAGATGAAGCTTCCTCAATCATTTGAGCCACCAATCATGAGCTCTAGTGAGGTATGCTTCCAAAACCTATCCTTAGGCAAAAATGGGTTGGAGCTTTTTGAAGAAAACTTGCATCTTATGTAATCTTAACCGTTGGATCCCCTCCGATCAATGTCGTGAAGGTGTGGGATCCTTTTGGAGTTGATCCAAGCTCGGGTAAGCTGGATAAAGTGAGCAATAGCAGACATACTTCATCCTCCCTCACTCGCATGATGTTAAATCATTTACCGTCCATTCTGCATGAACAAAATGGACAATCATGGTTAGATATGGTAAATCGATCTGATTTAATCTTATTAAATTGTGGGATTAATTATAGCTATGAAATCATAAATTAAATGACAGATGAGAAATCGCATTCGCTGCCACCACATAGGCGCTATGTCAGATAAGTTTTAAGTAACTAATCCCATAGCACCATGGAAAGCATGCCACATCAGTGCGTCACATGGCGCCAACAGGATTAGGCTTAAATTATGCTTAATTAATCATAATTAATGCCTGAAACTTCTAAAAATCTTAAAAAATCATAAAGAAATAAAAAATGCAAATAAATACTCATTTTAAAGGTATTTTGAGGTGAATTAATTAAAATGATCTTAACTAATTTTGAATAGTAATTAAGGTTTAATTATAATATTAATTAGCTTAATTACTCATTTATTACAATAATCCTAAATTTTGTTGGTTAATTTAATGAGATGACCTCTACCTCCCATGATTTTCTTGGGATTTATTGCTCACTTAATTAGGAAGATTAACTAATTAAACATTAACTACTCTTTTAAGTTAATTAATGTTTAATTAATCTAATGAATAGTAAGAATTTGGTTAATTAATTTTATTAATCATTGTTCAACAGTAAGTGAACTAAGGAATAAGGTTGGGACCCCTTTCCCTAAGTTCATTTCACCCTTTTTTAAAATGAAATTAATTAAAATTTAACTAATTAATTAAATCACACAATCAAATTGAAATCATAATCACACAGACCTTAATTAATTAAATCATGGGGTAGATCTTTAGTTATTTAATAACCTGAAGGAGTTTAATGAAATTATGGTTAGTCCACATGGTTGGGAAAATAATAAGAGTAATTAATTAAGTCCCTTAATCTAGTTAACTATTAATCATGAGAAAATTGCATTAGGGCCCTTTTATTTCCTATGATCATTCCAAGTTTATTTTCAATGCATATCATGTTGGCTCATAATTATATAGTTAACTACTTTAAAGCGACATAGGTAAGGGTAATTAATTCATCTATTTCAGGGTTCAACTTAATTAACCCATAAAATCAACTTAATTACATTTCCTTAAATTAAATCACTAATGCGGAATGGGTTTAAAACATCAAGTGATGATTTCTCTTCTCCTCTTTAAATCAAATCAAATCCTAAATTTAATTAATAAAGAAGATTTGCTTTGCTTTAAATAATCTTATTTGATTTGGTTATCCTTAAGAACTAGCTTGGTTCAAGGAATCACATGCTTATATTTGATTGTCCTTTTTCCAATCATGTTAAATTTGGTATGTCATTTTAATTCATGCATCCATTCAAAATCAAGTAAAATTAAATAGATTTCCTTTATGTAAGCTTGCATGAGTTGATTTAATTTAATATATTTGTGGCTATTTTCACTATTAAATCTGAAATGTATTTTTCAAAAGCTTATAAATGAATAATAATATGTGTTATGATGCTAGTTATAAATACATAAGAAATGCATGTGTTTATAGCTTAAGTGTATGAATGTTGAGTTCTCTTTCCTCTATTCATGTGTTGATTTATATAAGATTGAATGGTAATGGGTATATAGTCTGGACATCCCAGGAACACGAGGCTTACATAAAGGAAATCTATTTTGGACATCCCAGGAATACGAGGCTTTAGTTAGCCCCAAGGAGGTCATTTGATTACTTCACTTCCCTGGTTTAACAATGACACATACTTGCTTATATTTTTGTACATGTATATGTATATGTGATTAGTTAATGAAACCCCCATTTTACATTAAAATTGCATGCATTCATAATTGACTAAGTGGTTGAATTAATTATCCATATGATTTGGAGCTTACTTCCTATGTTCAGGTATACAAATTTGCATATGTTTGAATGCAAATAGGTATATAGTCTAGACATCCCGAGAATACGAGGCTTTAGCTAGCTCTAAGGAGGTCATTTTGATTACCTCACTTCACTCGTTTAACAATGACACATGCTTATTTAATTTCATTCTTATGTCCTTTTTGTATAAGAATTTGGATAAAGTTTTAAATTAATATGGTTAAATAATTCAATCAAATAAAATATAAATTCTAAACATGCACATACAATCATCATTTAAGTGTGCTAAAATATGTTGCAAGTATAGATACACTTAGGCTTAAATCATATGCATGTTACATGTGATCGAAAAGAATGATTTAATATATGTCATGTGGTAGTAATTCAATTAAATTAATCTTAAGATACCTTTCATTTTGAATACAATTATTTAAAGTGAGCCTAAACTTTGGATTAATTAAATCATTTAATAAGCCATTCACTAAAGAGAACTAGATCAAATTAATATACTTTAGAAAGTAATTTAAGGTTGGGATGAAAGTGGGCAATCTTCTTTTCCTATAACACTTAGTTGCTAAGTGTAATCAAATGAAACAAAAGAAAACACAAATTAAAATTCTCAAATCAATTAAACTACTTCAAGTGAAATCAACCTTTCATGTTAAATAGAATCCTTCTATACTTCTAAAATACAACACTAATGCCTAAGAAGAATTAAACTTAATTAACCAATTTATTACTATTCATGAGATTAATTAATCAATAATTAACTTAAAATAGTAGTTAAGGTTAAATTAGTCAATTTTCCTGATTAAGTGAGCAATAAATCCCAAGAAAATCATAGGAGGTAGAGGTCATCCCATTAAATTAACCCACAAAATTTGGAATTAATTGCTCAAGTAATTAAAAAGTAATTAAGATAATTAAGTTTATAATTAAATCATAATTAAACCTTAATTACTATTTAAAATTAGTTAAGATCATTTTTAATTAATTTTCCTCTGAAATACTTTTAAAATGAGTATTTATTTGCATTTTTTTATTTCCCTATGATGTTTTATGATTTTTAGAAGTTTCAGTCGTTAAAAGTGATTAATTAAACCTAATTATAACATAATCTTGTTGGTGCCACATAGCTTGTTGATGCGACGTGCTTTCCACGTGGTGAGATTGACTACATAAAACTTATCCTACTTGGCACCTACATGGCGACGGCGGATGCGCTTTCTCACCCACCATTCGATCTAAGATCCGACAGCTACAATTAATCCCATAGCTTAATATGATTAAATTAGATCATTCTTGCAAATTTAATCACGACTATCCGTTCCAATCATGTGGAACGGACGGTGCATGATCTAACATCACTCGAGTGAGGGAGAATGGAGTCCGTTCACCATTGCTCACTTGATCTGAGCTTACCCGAGCTTGGATCAACTCTAAAAGAATCCCACACCTTCATGACATCGATCGGAGGGGATCCAATGGTCAAGATCACACAAGATGCAAGTATTCTTCAAAAAGCTCTAACCCATTTTTGCCTAAGGATTGGTTTAGAGCTCAAGGCTATAACAATTGAGGAAGCTTCATAGTGGAGACAAAGCCTGTTGAGTAGCAATTGGATCAATTCCTTGACGTTCACTAGGAAGGCCATGAAGAGATGATTTGGAGCCCAGTTTATGTTTTAGTTTAGGTTTTTATTTTGTTTTATTTTTTAATTTTATTTAGGTTTAGATTTTTTAATTATTTTATTTTATTTAATTTAGTTTAAGTTTAGGTTTTAAGTTTTAGGTTTATGGTTTGGTTTAGGGTTTAGGGTTTAATTTTAGGTTGAGCTTTAGGGTTTAGGGTTTAGGGTTTAGTTTTTTCAGTTTAGAGTTTTTTTTAGGGTTTAGTTTAGAGTTTAGGAGTTTAAGTTTGGATTTAGGTTTAAGTTTAGGGTTTTAGGTTGAGGTTCATGGTTTAAGTTTTTTAGGGTTTATGGTTTAGGGTTTAGGGCCTATGAGGTTTAGGTTTAGGGTTTAGGGTTTAGGTTGAATTTAGTTTAGGGTTTATAGTTTAGTTTAGGTTATTAGGGATCTTTTTAGGGTTTAGGTTGTATTTAGTTATATTTAGGGTTAGTTTTAGGGGTTTGGTTTATGGTTTAGGGTTTATGATTTAGGGTTTAGGTTTTAGGTTGTAGGTTTAATGTTGTAGGTTTAGGGTTTAGGGTTTAGGGTAAGTTTTTAGGTTAAGGGTTGAGGGTTTAGGGTTTAGGGTTTAGTATTTTTAAAAAAAAATTAAGTCCATAGGTTTAGGTTTATTTAGTTTATTATTTATTTTAGTTTATTATATTTTATTTTATTTAAGTTTATTTTTTATTTTTATTTAGTTTAGTTTATTTATTTTATGTTTTTTTTTATTTAAGTTTAGGATTTTTATTTTAGTTTTTTTAGGTATAGATTAGGTTTAGGTTTATTTTATTTTATTTTTTTAGGTTTATTTTTTTTATTTTAGGTTTAGGTTTAGGTTCTTATTTTATTTATTTAGGTTTAGGTTTTAAGTTTATATTTTAGATTTATTAATAGGTTTTATTTTTTACTTTAAGTTTAGGTTTATTTTTAGTTTATTTTATTTTATTTAGTTAAGGTTTAGGTTTAGGTTTAGTTTATTTTAGGTTTAGGTTTAGTTTATTTTAGGTTTAGGTTTAGGTTTTATTTATTATAGTTTAGTCTATTTTTGCTTAGGATTAGGTATATTTTATTTTGTTTATTTTATTTTCATTTTAATTTTTGTTTTTTTTTAATTTAGGGTTTAGGTTTTACTTTATATTTATTTTTAGGTTTTATTTTTAATTTTATTTTTGATGTTGAGGATTTTATTTAGTTTCTATTTTATTTTATTTTATGTTTATTTTATTTTTATTTTATGTTTTGTTTTTTTATTTTAAGGTTTATTATTCTTAAGTTTATTTTATTTTTTTAGTTTGGTTTAGGTTTTGTTTATTTTATTTTAGTTTATTTTTATTTTTATTTTATTTTATTTTTTTAGGTTTAGGTTTAGGAGGTTTTTTATTTATTTATTTTCATTTATCCAGGTTTAAGATTTTTAATTATTTTATTTTAAGGTTTAGAATTTTAGGTTTTAAGGGCTTATAGTTTAGGGTTTAGGGTTTAGGGTTTAGGGTTTATGTTTAGGGCTTTAGGGATTAGTGTTTAGGGGTTTAGGGTTTAGTTAGCCCAGAGTTTAATTTTTTTAGGGTTTAGGTTTAGTGTTTAGGGTTTAGGTTTTGGTTTTGGTTTTTTTGGGTTTAGGGTTTAGGGCTGAGTTTAGGTTTAAGGTTTAGGGTTAGGGTTTAGGGTTTAGGGTTAGGGTTAAGGTTAGGTTTAGGGTTTAGGGTTGAGGATTTAAGCTTTAGGGTTAGGGTTTAGGTTTAGTGGTTCAGTTCAGTTTAGGGTTTGGGGTCTGTTAGGTTGGGTTGGTTTAGCTAGTTGGGTTTAGGGGTTGGGTTTAGGTTAGGTTTAAGAGTTTAGGTTTATTTAGTTTATTTTATTTATTTTTTTATTATTTAGTTTTGTTTTTTAATTTTAGGTTTATTTATTTTAGTTTAGGTTTTTTGTTTTTAGTTTCTTTTTTAGGTTTAGTTTTAGGTTATGTTTATTTTTTAGTTTAGTTTTATTTTTATTTTATTTTTTAGGTTTAGGCTTTATTTTTTTGATTTTAGGATTAGGCTTAGGTTTTTTTATTTTTTTGTTTAGGTTTTAGGTTTTTATTTTAGGTTTATTTTTAGGTTTTATTTTTTAGTTTATGTTGAGGTTTATTTTAAGTTCATTTTATTTTATTTCTTTTAGGGTTTAGGTTTTGTTTATTTTAGGTTTAGGTTTAAGTTTTATTTATTTTAGTTTATGTTTAGGTAATTTTGTTTTGTTTATTTTATTTTTATTTTAGGTTTAGTTTTTATTTTTAGTTTAGGGTTTATGTTTTTTTTAAGTTTTATATTTTAGTTTAGGTTTTTATTTAGTTTTTATTTTAGGTTTATTTTATTTTTATTTTACATTTAGTTTTTATTTTGTTTAGGTTTTTTATTTTTAAGTTTATTTTATTTTTTAGTTTAGTTTAGGTTTTTATTTATTTTATGTTAGTTTAGCTTTAATTTTTTATTTTATTTTATTTTTAGGTTTATTGTAAAATTCTCCACAGAAATAGTGGGTGGATCAGGACAATGTCCCTCGGTTTCAGGTAAAGAAATGTCCATAGGAGCATAAATTTATGCTTTAACCAAGGGCACCTTAAGGTTGAGATCCAAATTATTATTAACTGATTTTGGTTTCTTATAGTGAGGGTGAACCACAAAACAATCTGAAAACCCATGACCATGAATTTTACAATGGGAACAAAAAATAAGAAAATTCTCAAATTCCACTTTTCCAAATATCCATATTTCTCTAATCATAGCCAAATTTCCTTAGGAAATTTTTTAGTTATATCCAACTCGATTAGAATCTGAGCAATAGAGGGTCGAGTATTAGAAGTAGTCACCTGATCAACTTGAAGAGGATGACCGAACATCGCACCTACAGTAAAAAAAATCATGATTAATGAAATGGACACGCTGATTAGAAAGAGAGATCCAAACCATAACAATAGGAGATTCCTCCTAAATATCAAAAAGAGGTGTCCATTTCAACAATCTTATATGACAATTAAAAACAAAATACAAGCAATGAGAAAAATAAGAGAGCAACAATTAAAGTCGGATCAATACATGACAGAATCGATCAACCTATGAAACAATTCCAGAGAGTTTCAAGCTATGGAAGAAAGATTGAATATTCTACAAAGTAGGATGATGCAAAGTGAATTTACCCACCAACATAAATTTAAAAGGCTTCGCAAGCCTTTCCATAAACAAATTTGAACACATTATCGGGTACACCCAGGAAGGAAGTCAAAATAAGCTCGAGACTCACCAAAGACAATTAGCCTTACAAGTAAGAACATCCTTGAATGATTTTGAAAGAATGGATTTAAGCTAGAAAGAGCCAAAAACATTAGCGGGAGCAGCCGGATTATCAGGATTTCCCTATGGGGAAGCAGAATTCGCAACCATGATCAATAGCGGTGCATGTCAGGATAAGCTAAATGCCAATCAAACTCATTGAAATAGAAGCAACAACCAAAATTGCTACAGAAAAAGCCATAGATGGGACACGCCTGCATAAGGAAATGAAAAAATGGAGGAGAGAGATGATGATCAAACAAATGGATTTCATTTTAATTTAGGGTTTAGGGTTTTGAATTTTAGGTTTTAGGGTTTAGGGTTTAAGGTTTAGGGTTAGCTTAGGGTTTAGGGTTAGTTTAGGGTACATTTAGGGTTTAGGGTTTTCAGGGTTTAGGGTTTAGGGCTAATTTTGGTTTTAGGGTTTAGGGTTTTAAAGTTTAGGGTTTAGGGTTATGGTTAGAGTTTAGGGTTTAGGGTTTAGGATTTTGTATGGTTTTTAGGGTTTAGGGTTTAGTGTTTTTTAGGGTTTTTTAGGGTTTAGGGTTAGTTTTATGGTTTAGGGTTACGGTTTACAGTTTAGGATTTAGGGTTTCAGGTTTAGGGTTTAGGGTTTTTTTTAATTAAGTAAATTGGTAGGTTTAGGTTTATTTAGTTTATTTTTTATTTAATTTAGTTTATTTTATTTTTTATTTTTTATTTAAGTTTATATTTTAATTTTATTTTATTTAATTTATTTATTTTAGTTTAGGTTTTTTATTTTAGTTTATTTTTTTGGTTTAGATTTAGGTTTATGTTTATTTTTTTGTTTAGTTTTATTTGTATTTTATTTTTTACATTTAGGTTTTATTTTTTATTTTTAGTTTTAGGTTTAGTTTTTTATTTTATTTTTTTAGGTTTATGTTTTAAGTTTTTATTTTTGGTTTATTTTTAGTTATTTTATATTATTTAGAGTTTAGGGTTTAGGTTTAGTTTATTTTAGGTTTAGGTTTTGGTTTTATTTATAGTTTAAGTTTAAGTTTATTTTATTTTGTTTATTTTAGGGTTTTGGTTTTATTTTTTATTTATTTTTGGTTTTATTTTTAGGTTTATTATTTAGGTTTAGGTTTTTATTTAGTTTCTATTTTATTTAGGGTTTTGTTCCACCATCCTTTGAGATCTTTGATGGTAGTGGGAACCAACGATAACACATTGCACACTTTAGAGTCGACTGTTGCAACACTGGTGGCAGCAACACACTCCTCTTCCTCCTTTTCGTTAGCAGTCTATCAGGTCTTGCATTTGATTGGTACGTTGAATTGCCCAACAGTTCAGTGAAGACTTTTGCTGAGTTGGAGCACTCTTCATCAAGAGATTTACTGGAGCTCAGTAGAGGGTAACTGTAGGCGACCTCATTGAAGAGAAATAGAAACTCAACGAATACCTTTTTGATTACATTCTCAAGTGGCATAACCTGAGAATGAAATGTGAACCATAGTTGGCCAAACAACATGCCATTGAGATTTTTCTCAAAAATATCCATGGCTCGGTCCCCTTCATGCTTAAGGACTTTAGGATCAAAACATTCAAGAAATTAATCAACAAGGCAACTAGCCTATAAGAGGAAGCCAAATAGTTGCCCTTTCTTGACCAATCATCTTGGCCCAAGCTTTAGAAGGTGTTTCAGAAGAAGACAGGGACAATTGTTTTAGTGGACAGAGGGATGCAGCCAGCCAGAGTTCAGTATGAGAGACTATGAGCTCAGTAGCTTCCTTTGCCACCTTGTCTTCCACCACCTCGGCCATCATACGGCCACCACAGCTGCCAAAATGACCATTTCCACCAACTCAGTAGCCTACAGAGCAATGATATTCATATCCATCGCCAGGTAGCTACTTTCTACCTACTCTTGCCAATAGATTGAATAAGCCATATTCATTCAAGAGGGAGATAGTTAGGAAAATCTTTAAGATCTCTTAATGAAACTTGACTTTTAGTTACCCGAGGAAGTGGGCAAGAGCAATGATCCTAGCTATTGCCCCTACCACCTGCATATTAGGCCATGTCTTAGAGGATTGTATCACGTTAAGGACTAGCTTGAGCACAGCTACAAGTTGGGATCCATAGTTATCCCTAAGGAATACTTATTAGAACAACCATCCAGTTCTGTTAGAGTAATCCTTAGGGATACTTGCGATCCTCTTAATACTAAAGAAAGTTAGGATATCTCCCTATCCCAAACCTCTAAGAAGATCATTTCTTAGATCAAGAAGATTTCCTTGTAGGTGCATAAAATAGCTCAAATCTCCAACACCAAGGAAGGTTTGCTAGTTGCAAAGGATAACGCAAGGAGGGTGACAACACAACAATAATAGTAGCTCACCATACTTTCCCGGGAGAGTCCAGTAGCACAATAACTGTCTGAGTCTAGTACTCCCTCCACCGTTGCAGCTACCACCTCTTATGCTAGCTCCTCTTGTACCGGCAGGAGCATTGTATTTGTGGATAAGGGCACTAAATATCTTACTTCACTTGCTTTACTTGATTTCTATTATGTACCTCCACCTAAAAAGAAATTAATGAACAAAACTGATTCTATTTATATATTGTCTACTTCTGATGCTCTTGATTTTATTCCTATTGACAGCTCTCTGAGTATAAATAAAAATAATAGCTCTAGTAGTTTTGACTCTTTCCTTTCTAATTCAGAGTTAAACTATCATATTTTGAATCAATCAGGTTCACCTCTTGAGATTGACTTGGAGTCAACTGACACTGAGGATCCCATAGTAGAGGTTGTAGGTATGCTCGATGAGAAGGTAGAACTTTCCACAAGCTCATCATTCTAATTAGTCACTGAAGTCAATCTACATAGTGACAAAGTTCTACCTCCTAGGGTAGCACCTCAGGATAAGGGTAAGCAAGTCATTAGTTCTAGTGAGATAGCCTCCATAGGATACTCCACCATGGATATGCTTGTGGAGGACCAAGCTAGAGTTGATTACAATGTCCTAACACACCTTAGAAAGTTTCCAGCTATGTTAAGCATATGCGACACCCTTGTCTTATTCAAAGAGATGAGGGAATCTCTAATCAAGGCCTTAATTGATCTAGAGATATGCCTAGCTTAGCTGACCGCTACTTAAGAGGAGGCTTGCCACTCGAAAGACATCTTAGAAGTTACATTTAGTGATGAAACTTACTCTTAGAGATGACTAGGCACAACCGCCTCTTTACATTATAGTGGATGTTGGTAGATATAGGCTATTCAGAGTTCTGGTTGACCCAGGTGTATCAGTCAATATTATGTGTCTAAGAACCCTTGCATACTTGAGGATCAACATCTGCAAACTCCAAAAAAAAAGGATGATGTTAAAAGGATTCAATGAACAAGGCGAGAGGGCCTTGTGGTGTTTATTTTGGTTGTATTTTAGGGGTAGGGGAGGGGTGGGGGGGGGTGGGGACACCACACAGATCTAGCTTCTTCTTCATGTTGTGGTGCCCTTCTTGATTATCCAGCTCTTAATAAATGCTAAAGGATTTGAGTCTGTTGTTCCTCCATTCTTTGTATGCACTCCTCAAAGGTACGAACTGTTTCACTTGGCTGGTGGTTTTCATCTTGTTGGAAAACTTGGTCTTTTAACATGATGAAGTTATGGGAATCACGTTCCCATAGACAGTGTCAAACTATTGCGTGTCAAAAAACTTATAGTGGTAGAATAAAACTTCACACCTTATCTTTGTATGAAAATCCAACACGCACACAGATAGTTGAAAAAAAATAAGAAGCTCCATAATTTTTATGTGAAAAAATACAAGAAAAGGGGAAACCACAGGGCCTAGCCTTGTTAAAATGTTCCACTATGTATCAGTTTTGGAGTACAAAGTTTAATCTTCCTTATGAATGGATTACAAAATTGAATGTAAGAAATTCTGATAATGAAAATTTCATAATCATGTTACAACTCGACGGTAGTTGGATTGTAACAATTGTTGGTGGCAGTCGGTGACGATAATAGATGGCGATCGATGATAATGGTGGTGATAACGAACTTCAAACTTCTAGTTCTCTCCCATCTATCTCCCAAGTTCACTTCTAGCTTCTCCTCCCCTTCATGACAAGAATGAGGTTCTATTTATAAGATTCTGAAAGGGGCATTTTGGTCATTATAGCGAAATCTCAAAACACTCCATCGGACAATGGATATTAATTCATTTGATCATATATAGTTTTTTGGTGATTTGATCATTCAAACGATCTTTGATTTGAGTGATTTTAAGCTCATTGAATTTGTCTCGTCGGTAAATCGACTATAAGCATGCCAAATTTGAAAATCATTTGTTTATTTAGTTAGTGTTTGGTTTTCCTATGTAGCTTTTTTGATTTGAGCTCATTTAAGCTCGATTTGACCCTATTTTAGTGTTATTGGACTCATCTACTAAGTCTATTTATATACATGCTTTAACTTATGATTAGTGCTTGATTTATTAATTTTAAATAGATATATCAATTAAAAAGATTTATTATTATTATTATTGTTATTGTTATTATTATTATTATTATTATTATTATTATTATTATTATTATTATTATTATTATTATTGTTGTTGTTGTTATTATTATTATTGTTGTTGTAGTTGTTGTTGTTGTTGTTGTTGTTGTTGTTGTTGTTATTGTTATTGTTGTTGTTGATGATGATAATGAATAAGAATCTTCTTTATGTTTAATTTATTTGAGATTGAATTCGTTCAACTGATATAAATATGTGAATGTACTAATACAAAAAGAAAGAATATACATATAATAAATATTAGATTAAATAAATATAAATATATTTAGCATAAATTATAATCTCATGCAAGAAAATAAAAAATAAAAATTGAAACCTACCTAAATTTATTGTTAAAGCACAATTAAATTACTTCCTTCAATACTAAAATTATCTTATTCGACTTTCTACTTTTTCATAATTTTATTGAACTATGATGTATCAAATTTATAACACTGGTTCAAGATTTTAAACACATCTTAAAGATTTTAAATACTTCTCAAGCACTCAAAAATTTGAATTATTTTTACATAAAAATTGAGATTCCATCAATCATCATCATCCAACCAGCAATAATCATACATTCAAGAATTCTAATAAATTAAAAATATTCTTTTAAAATCACTTATAAAATTATTTGAAACATATTCACTACACCATCATCAAAGATTTTTTGAATGCTTCTATAACCTACAAATCATAACTTATTTGAGCTTGTAATAAGTAGTCTCCCCTCTCCTAAAATTTGTTTCATTTTTTAGAGATGTAATACATCTTAGATGACTATAATGGCACCAAAGCTAACATTGAGGCTTAACATCACCAATGTTGACACTTAATGTCAATATCAAATTAAAAATAGAGCTTCATCTTTAACAACACTAGAGATGTATATGCATATTATATCAAGTTAAAGTATACATTAAAATTCAAAATGATATATATATTCAATGCTTCAAATTCGAGCAATGCTTCATTTATAA
Organism: Cymbidium sinense; assembly: GCA_021442155.1. Lineage (NCBI taxonomy): Eukaryota > Viridiplantae > Streptophyta > Magnoliopsida > Asparagales > Orchidaceae > Cymbidium > Cymbidium sinense. The sequence continues at coordinate 14,832,852 of CM038229.1, read as the reverse complement.
TTACACATCACTTAACATGTTAACCTGTGGAACAAAGCTTTTGTACAATTGCTTTTTTTAGTAATTATATGCATTTTCTTAGGCTCTCTATAATCAATCATAGGACAAAATTTTTCATATAAAATGCATGATTCTTCTTTAAAATAAGATTTTGAAATGAACAACCCTTAAACACTTCATGTTTCAAGAAAAATATAAATAGTGGTTAAGCTATCTATATCATTCAAAAAAATTGTAGTAATTCTACATTCAAAGAAATTCCTTGATTAATGAACACCATCTTTAGGCTATTTATCACATATTTAAAAACAATACTATAAAGCAAAAATAAAAATTTAAGTTAGCATTGACACTCATATCATTTACTTCCAGAGTTATGTTATAATTTTCTACATAAAATCATTAAGACATCTTGCATTCACCAGACTATAATAATATGATTTTCAAAATGCTTAACTGTGTCTATTTATTCATCCCTTCTAGATGGAATTGTAAGATCAAAAGTAAGATTTCTCAAACTTCTTTGAGGTTTAAGTTGTAAATCTCATTGCTATCAACTTTTATATTAGATCTAAGCTAAGAGCATTATTCAGATTCATATGCTCTAATTTTGATCATTTTTTTAAATTTGCATATACCTATCTATATTAATTTAATTTCTCCTTTTTCCCAATTTTTAAAGTTCATTTTATTCAACTACCTTCAAATTATTGAAGATGCAAGTACTATTATAAAAAAATCAATGAAATTTAAAATGTGAATATGAACCTCAGAATAAAATAGGGAAGAATATTTACATCCATGATACACAACTCTTATGCATTTATATATCTAATACCTAATATTTGATCTTTACAAATAGAACACTTTTTCTATGCATAAAGGGAGCATTTTACTTTAAAAGTTAACGGATGTTAATTTTATATAATATTAAAGGTTAGAGTGTTATTTATATAAATATTAAAATTTAGATGTTAGATATGTAAATATATAAGAAATGTGTGCTATGTATGTAAATGACCCTAAATAAATTGTTCTAATTTCTACAATTTTGGGAAAAATTCAAATATATCATTTCCCACTAAATGCTGTCATAAGTGTGTTTTCAGAAAATAAATACATGTCAGAAAATTTCAATTCATGAACATTATTATTTAAATTTAAATTGAAAGTCTATTTCATATGCAGAAAAGAAGGAAAAATCAAAATGAGAATTAGACTATTATTATTATTATTGTTGTTGTTATTGTTGTTATGGTTGTTGAATAAGCATCTCTTTTAGAATATTTGAGAATGAATGTTTGAAAAGTGCTCGATCTATAATGCACCAATACAAAAAAAAAGAGAGAGAATTTAAACATAATCTTCTGTAAAAAAAATAATAAAAAAAAATAAAGATGGTAGACTCATTATCATTATTTTACTTCGTTCATGTTCTTTGGTCACTTATTCTAACGCTTTGACAGCTTCTAATATTTTGATTTTATAGAAATATTGTTGCGTTACAAATTAAAATGATATTATTATTAGAGTTGTGAGATGCTTTGATGAATTGGGACTGAGGAAAATAAAATAATTGTCAAAAAATATATATTATTCTATCATTATTTATAAATTTTATTATATTTAATTAATATTAGTAATATTAGTGTACTTCATTACACAAAGTGCACGTGAATAATATTTTAAAAATTAAAAATAGTTTCAGAATTAATTTCTCTAAAAAATTTTCTTTAAAATAAATTTTTATTTTCAATAACAAAATCAAAATTTTTTTTTGAGATAATTGCAAAGGTATATATCATATTACATGACTAGTTTGGATAAGACAATATTTTGAAATATTTTTATATTAGGATGACAAGTAAATACTTTTAAATTCATAATAATATCCAAAGTTATAATTCAATATAATATTTAACTATATGTAAATTTTATATAAAGAGAAATTTGGGCTTATTATTTTAAATGCTTCATCAAAAAAATATATTTGTATGATAAGATGAAAATTGGTAAAATATAAGATCTTTTAAAATAATGAGTTAAGTTTATATTAAATTAATAATCATTTATATTATTCTAAATTTATAAGTAAAAATAAATTTATTTATTTTATTAGGATTTCATAAATAAATAATTTTATATATCTCATAAATATTAGAATATCATTTTGTTATCTCATGGTTTTGTGTTGTTTAAATATTAATGAGTATATATAAAGTTTGAATTCTATATATCTTTCAACTTCTAAATTTATGATGAAAGAATTATTTATTAAGTTAATTAGATTATGCAGACTAAGTGCTAATGAGCTATTATGAATAATTATCCATTTAGTTGATCATATTAATTTATTGATTATTCAATCAAAATATTAAATTAATAATCATCTATGGTGTTCTCAATTTACAAGATAAAAAAAATACTTTGTATATATCATAGAGTTGAATTAATTAATATACAAATTATATAATTACAAATATTAATATCTCAT